>PVIJ01009380.1:0-67123 GCA_004024925.1 Scalopus aquaticus
AAGGAAAAGGGCACAAAATGGAATAGAAAAGAACACAAGGGACCATGGAGATGGATCACGGGTGAATTGGTGGTTGGCTACCCAAGGGGAATACAAAATGTAAAAGACATAAATAACAATAAAAATATATATTATTAAAAAAAGCATGATTAAGAAAGTAAAAAGGCAAGCCACAAAATGGGAGACAACATCCAATCTCACCACTTTGAAAAAAAATTTGGCAGTTTCTTATAAATTTGAACATACACTTACCATATGACCTAGTGATTCCACTCCTAGGTATATATCCAAGATAAATGAGTTCATATGTTTACCAAAGATCTTAACAAGAATGTTGACATTAGCTTTATTTATAGAAGCCAAAACCTGGAAATAACTCAAACGTCCATTAACAAGAGAATAGATAAACAAATTGTGGCATATTCATGTAATGAAATCTCTTCAGCAATAAAAGAAATGAATTACTGATCTAGGGATAATATGAATATGAATACATCTCATAAATATATTGAGCACAGTATACCACTGCTTGTCCACCACTGGACTGAAAGCTATCCAGCTACACTACAGTAAAACTAACAGCCTAATAGATTTCCAAATAAGCGCAGAATGTCCATGTACTTGCACACTATTTCCTTTTCCTGACAAATCTTCCTATCCTTCTCATCTCACTTCTGGAGGAAATGTTCCAAGACCACGAGATCCATGTGAGTGACCCAAGATGGCCTATTCATTTCAGTTTGCTCTAGTCTACACTAACACTTCTTCATGTTGTGGTAACTTCTTTCTCTAATTAAGTCTTAAGTTCCTTGAAGGTAGGGATTCTGAGTCATATTTCAGTGTGCTTATCAGATGCTTGGCATATATATTTAGCAAAATGCAGGCAACTAATTAATTTATGTTCATAAAATAATGAGTAATAGATTGCATAATGTTTGAATCTATTACATAAAGTTCAAAAAATTGCCAATCAAATTTAGGTTAAATAGAGCCCATAACAGTGCTTGGAAGGACTGACTGGAAAGGGGCATGTGAGAATTTTCCGAGATTGTGGAAAAATTCTATTACTGACATGTGGAGCACATGGATATATTTATATCTAGAAACTCACTGAGCTGGATAAAAATAAATGTATGAAATCTATTCACTAACAATGAATAACACAAAGGAAATTAAAGAAACAATTCAATTTATAATAGCATTAAAAATAATAAATTACTTAGGGATAAAATTCACCAAGAAGGGAAATACTTGTACATTGGAAAGTACAAATGTTAAATGAGAGAGAGAGAGAGAGATATTTAGTGAGGAAGTGGGAGGATAAGGGCTCAAAATGGGGGAGAAAAGAGCACAAGAGACTATGGTGACGGTTCACAAGTGAACTGGTGGTGGGTAACCTACGGGGAATACACAATAATGTAAAAGACATAAATAATAATAAAAAATAAAATAAAAAGAAATCATGATAGTAAAAAAAAGTATAAATGTTGCTGAAAGAAATTAAAGACAGAAACAAAAAAATACCTGTAGTCATGTATTGGAAGACTTAATATTGTTAAGATGTGAAATATTACTCAAAACTGTCTACGGTTTCAATGAAATCCCAATCAAAATCTCAATGCCTAATTTTTCATAAATGGGAAAATCCATGCTAAAATCCGTGTGGAACCCCAAAGGACCTGGAATAGTCAAAGCAACCTTGAAACAGAATAAAATCGGAAGACTCACACTTTCTGATTTCAAAAATTACTACAAAGTGAAAGTAATCAAAACGCGGAGGGAGGGAAGGAAAAGCGCACAAAATGGAATAGAAAAGAACACAAGGGACCATGGAGATGGATCACGGGTGAATTGGTGGTGGGCTACCCAAGGGGAATAAAAAATGTAAAAGACATAAATAACAATAAAAATATATATTTAAAAAAACCAGTGTGGTACTAGTATAGTGAGAAACATTTAAACAATTGAGATAAATAAGAAAGCCCAGATATAAATATTTGCATATATTACCAAGATTTTTTATAAGGGTACCATTCATTGGAGGAAAACAGTCTTTTAAACAAATGGTATTAGGAAAAGTGGGTATCTACAAGCAAAAGAATGAGGTTAGAAACTTATAACATATACAAAAATTAACTCAAAATGGATAAAAATAAAAACATAAAATGTGTAAAATTCTTAGAAGAAAATGTGGTGGAAATATTTATGATATTGAATTTGGCTGTGACTTCTTGCAAATGACATCACAAGCAAAGATTATAAAAGAAAAAATAAATTGAACTTCATCAAAATTAAAAACTTTTGTACATAAAAGTAATTATCAATCGAGTGAAAAGGCAACTCACTGAATGGAAGAAAATATTTGCAAATTATAGATTTGATATGGGATTAATATCCAGAATAGTTAGTTAATTAATTAATAGGCAAAACCTGAGTTAAAATTACTCCAAAGAATATATACATACAGTCAATAAGCAGATGAAAAACATACATTAATCATTGGAGAAACATAAATCAAAAATCATAATAAGATGCCATTTCACATCTACTAGGATGGCTATTACTTAAAAAACAAAATAATGTGTTATCAATAATGTGGGGAAGTTCACATTGCTGGTGGGAATGTAAGGTGGTATATAGCTGCTATGGAAAACAGTATGGCAGCATTTCAAAAATTAAATATATAAGAACTATATGATTCAGCAATCCCACTTCTGGTTATATAACAAAACAAAGAAACAAACAAACAAACAAACAGAACACACACACACACACACACACACACACACACACACGAAACAACCAGAGGCTTGAACAGGTATTTGTATACCGATATTTATAGAAACATTATAAACAATAGCCAAAAAGTGGAAGCAACCCAAGTGTGTATCTAAGGATGAAAAACAAAATGGAAATGGAGTAGAAAAGGACACAAGGGGACCACGGAGATGGATCACGGGTGAATTGGTGGTGGGTTACCCAAGGGGAATACAAAATGTAAAAGACATAAGTAACAATAAAAAAATATTTTTAAAAAAAAAAAAAGAAAAACAAAATGGGTTATATCCAATACACAATGGAATATTATTCAGCCTTAAAGAGAAAGGAAATCTTGACATGTGTTACAACATAGATAAACCTTTACAGCGATATCCTAAGTGAAATCAGTCATGAAGGAATCTATATTGTATAGTTATGTACAGTACTGGAGTAGGCAAATTTGTAGAGACAGAGGTAGAATGGTGGTTCCCAGAAGCTGAAGACAAGGGGAAATGGGGGTGTTTTTTAATGGGTATGTAGTTTCAATTCCGGAAGACGAAAAATTTTTGCAGTTGGATGGTGGCGATGGCTGAACAAAAATGTGAATGTTCTAAATGCCATGAACTGGATACTTATGTTTAAAATGTTAATAAAGCAGTACTTAAAATGCTAATAAAAATAATTAACTGACATGTACATTTAAGATTTGAATATTTCAAAATGGAAAAAGTTGGGTGAAAAAGACTCTATGACTACAGTGATAATAATAAAAGGAATAGCAATTAATACATGCAGAAGAAGTTGGAATTCGAGTTTGCAACAATTTTAATAACTGATTTAGGAAAGAATCGTTAACAAAAGGATATGGTAGAACTGTGTATGCAAATGGTTTCAAGGTATTACACAAGAGAATATTAATTATAATTGATAAGTGAATCTGGAACACTGTGTGTCAGAGGCATGTGAAATGATGTCTTTACAGTGGATTAATCTGATACTTCCGCAAACAATCAAAATAAGAATAACCATTAACAGGACAAAGATAGATGATGTCTTCTTAATGTCAGGTACAGAGAAGGACACAATACAGTATTCTGGTAAAAATGTATAATGTGACTCTAGTCATGAGCACATGACCAGACAAATTAAAATCGAAGGCAATTCTACATAATTTGCCAGGTTGCTTTAAATATCTCAATGTCATGAAATAGATTTGAAATAAATTTAAATAACAAATATAAAAATCAAGGGAACTGTTCAAGATTAGAGGAGAAAGACATGATGAATAAATGCAATACATGATCTTCAAATGGATTTGGGATCAGAAAAATAATAGAAAGTAAATTATGGGGCCAACTAGAGAAATTTGCAGGTAGCCTATGTATTAGATATAATATTATATCAATGATAAATTTCCTGTATATGACAGTGGCAGTCTAGTTAAGTAGGAGAAGGTGCTTATTTTTATAGACACAATGTTGTTATTTAAGTTGCCTATCTGTAGCTCACTCTCAAATGGTTCAGAAAGAAAATTACAGATATGTGTGTATATATATATATATGTGTGTGTGTATATATATATATATATATATGTATACACACCCACACATATATATACACACACATACACACTTATAGGGATACATAGAGATAATACACATATGGCACAAAGTTAACAACTGACAAATTTAGATAAGAGGTATATGGATGTTCATTGTAATTTTCTTCATATTTTTCTATGCTTGAAATTTTTCCAAATAATGATACAAGAATTAAAATTAAAATATTTTTAGAGATATTAGCCCTTGTTCCTTAAAGGTATCTAATACCCTGGGGCTGAAGCTGCTATATTTAAAGAAAGAAAGGAATGGTTGGATGGCTGGATAAATAGTCAAGAGTCAGATGCCCTAAATTCTAGTCCAGGTTCTGTCATTAACTTGTCATTTCACTTGGGTTTTCTCATGGGTCAAACAGAGGGTGATAATACCTCCTTGCCATGCCTACTTTATAAGGCTGTTGTGTGGATCAAATGAGATAACAGATGGGAAAGTACACTGACAAGAGGAAAAGTGCTGTTTAAATTCAAAACACTCTTACTGTTATGGTCATCTTAGTCAGAACATTTTTACATTGTCCACTAACAAATTCAGTTTTGGAAACTGACAATTCCTGATTTGCACATTTTCAATGGTGTTCATTTAGCTCATTGCTTTTGAAATCCCTGTATCCTATGACATGGGTATTCCCTGAAATGATTGATATCCCTTGCAGGCTATCATTAGCACTGAATGAGACCACTGGCGTCCAAGAGGATTCCACCACATGCTTGCTTTCGGGGCAGCAGTTCTGCATATTTTCCGTTTGAGTCAGTGGTAGGAGGTCTGGTTAAATCAAGTGTAACCAGAGAAGACGGTGGGCAGAAGGGAGGTTGGTGGAAGGAAAGAGGAAGGAAAGGTGGCAGGGTTATGAAGAGACGACTCGATACACTTTAAGAGAGAAGATCCGAACGTCCTGACACATTTACATACAGATATCTTTCTTCTTGGGGTGTTCTGATTTTTCACTAGAACAACCACTTACCTCTGCTTAACAATTTTCTACGTGGTTAATGGTGGGAAGACGCCAAAAGTCAATTCCTCATTTACACTATTTGGGGATATACAAGTTTGTGTCCGTTTTCAATAATTATTACATGGGGCAAGACTCATTTAATTACCGATTCAATACTTGGCATACAAATTGCACCATAGTTTATCTAAGGGTAACTGTTGGTTTTAAAAAATAATTAATACCCCCCCCAAACTATTTCAAAAAGGAAAAATAGACACATAGATAAACACACTCACATTCATTCCATGTCCTCTTTTTCTTTTAGGCTCTAGGAAGAAAGTAACATTTGTCATGTATGACCCACAAGTGAGTATCACTTACTAAGTGGACATCTTGACCTGCATGGGGAAATAAATAGCAGAAACCTAGAAATGCAGGTCCATTTAATCATATCATCCTATGACTAGCGGCTATTGACCAATCTTCCCTAGAGACTATCTGCTGCCATATGTTCATTCGATTCTTATAAGTGACTCTAGAACTTGCCAGTCTCCTGACCTATGATTAGGTGCTTTGTGAAATTTTCATTAGTTTATTAGGATAACAAAGTTAGATTAGGAGGCAGCACACTATACTTGGCCAAAGCTCAAGACAGCTGGGTTCTCTTCCTGGCCCTTGTGATTTTAGGAAATTAAAATAAAATGTCCTTAACGTCATCTTTTTTAAAATGGATTTATTAGTTTTTGGTCAACCTTAGCATTATGATGATGATCAGATACAGAAATGGATTTAAGGTGATCCAGACTATCAAGTGTGAACATTACTTTGGATCAAATTTTGATGTTGAAATACACGTCTCCTGCTCAGAAAGAACTAAACCAGAAAAAGAACCAGACAACACAAATACAACTCAGTTTATTTTTCAATTATGACTAAGTCAACAGCCAAGATTTCAAATAGCACTCCTAAAATCACTGGGTAGCCAAGCTGTAAAGCTTAGAAAAAAGTTTAGAGCCTGGCAAAGAGCAACTGCCAAAATGCCAGAGTCCCCTTTTCCTGGCAGCACTAATGGAGCTGATAATAGCAAAGAGTGACAGCAGTCCTGTCAATAACTACCAGCATGGGAATAAGAGCTACACGGTGCTTGTCGAGGCATGATGGAACCCATGCTATTTCCAAATGTGATGCCTTGTCCAAGATTAAATATTTGACTCACGATTTAACATCTATACATGGGAGAATACAGTCAAGGAAGAATGAATTAAGGGAAACACTGATGAAAAATGTTATTAGATAATTAGGTGCATTTTCCACGTGGCAAAGCATTTGAAATATCTGATATCTCTGATAGCATTATTTTGACCTTAGTTTCCCCAGAAGAGATTGGTGGAATTAGACCATGTATTTCTTAGAAACAGACAAGGTTTCCAATGGACAATATAGTGATCAAATCTGATTAGATTTAAGGAGCTTTCCTAACACTAGTATATAGAGAATTATTGAATGTTTTTCAAAATGATGAAAGAATTTTTTAAAGGTAGAAAGGAAAGAGATAAAGGGACAGTTGGAAAAGATTAGGTTAACATGGCTTATTTTAGAACTTCTGCTGCTAGAGCTGACATAGTAGTAACTATTTTAATTATTCCTAATGTAATTCATTTAAACTATGAGTTAAGAGCTCTGGATCTATACTGTGACTTCCACCTATGAATATCAAAGTTTCTAATAAACATTTGCTACCATACTTCATAAGAAGTCAATGGCATTTGTCAGTTGGGAAAAAGTTATTAATTTGCCTACAAATGCACAATACTATGGGGAACTGCATGAAATTTACAGAGGAAAAGGAAATTAATTCCATTCATTCTTTTCTCTTTTGATGACTCAGGAGAGAGCAGAAAAAAAAAAGGAACAAGAGTAGCAGAGAAGGGTTTTCTACCTTTGGTGCTCCAGAGGGAAGGAATGAGCAAATACAAAATTTCCCTGAATGAAGCAATTAAATTCTGATTAATTCACCAGGATGCCCTGAGCTCCCATATCCGTGTCAATACTTGATATAAAGAGTAGAAATCACTATGTCTGCCTTCAAAAAGTCCACAGTTTCTTAAAATGCACTAATACATATTGTTAATTTTGTAAGGTGTTTTAATAATACCTTAATAAGAGAAATCTTTATTTTTTTAGGATTGCATGCTTAAATATTTAAGGATGAAACATCATGTATTCATAATTAGCTTAAATTAAATTTAGAAAATTAAAGAGGTAGCCAATGTGGCAAAATGTTAACAACTGTAAAATCTAGGTACTGATAAACTGGGTGCTTAATATACTAATCTCCTTGCTTTCATGTAGGTCCTCAAAATTTTAAAATAAGAGGTCCAAATTTACTAATTCAGATTAATGAGGAAACAGCAAATTTAAATCATTAACAATCTGAATGACAACAAAATTTGAAAGATTTTTTTAAACTGTACTTCTTCATAGCAGCTGTAGCTAACATGGTTTTAACTTATATTTTATATCAGCTGGCTGACTAGAAAATGGTTGTTCTAAAAAGGGTTTTTAGAGGTTTAAACAACTGAACAAAGTCAAATAAAGGCAAAATTATAGTAGGAATGTAAGGAGGAATCACATCATGCAAGTCTTCACCTTGTGAGAGGTGGGTCACAATGAGACCCTTAAACTGTCTGGCAGGAACGCAAAGAGAGAAATACTCATAAAATGTTTACTTGGAAGGAATAAACTAGTTCCTAGGAAAAAATATGATACAATTGTAATTAGCTAATATTTACTGAGCACTTAGCATGTGTGTTAGGCATAGTTGTAAGCACTTTTTGCACATAAATCCTCGACTCCTCAGTACAGGGGCTACTTTATTTTCATTTTACAGGTGAGGAAACTGAAGTTCATAGAGGTTAACTGATTTGCGGAAGGTCACACAGCCAGGAAGTGACAGGATTTAACCACAGCTAGTCCTGACTAGAAAGTTCATATTTTAATCTCTTTTCCTGGTAGATGCAAGTTTTCTTAAAAATAAGACCCGAAAAAAACCAGATATTGCATAGATTTTTGTAGAAGAAATGATGAATAACATCCTCAAAAAAAATCTTTACTGTAAACACAGTGACAAGTTTCATTGGACTTGTCATGATGATTTACAATTATCCTATCTAGTCTTTGTAGTAAATGAGTTCTTAGGTGCTTGAAAATGATGGGTTTTAAGTAGTTTAAACATATCTCCCTCCATCAGCTAACACTTTTAATCTGCCGAGAGTAACTGCACCCCCATTTTTTCAAAGAAGGCTGATTCATCACAAATTCTGAATTATTGGAGCCCAACTCTCTGACATGCTAAAAGTGACAAGCCTCATTTAGACTTCACTTAAACTTTTTCTGGATAGCATTATGTATGGCAGTCTTTGAATGTTGTGATAGATTAAATAATGAAGCCAAATGGTAGGAAATGAATGCTGAGCAGCCTGAATGTTAAATTCAGTTCTACTGTGAATTTGGTTTTGAACAAATTAACCAAGTACCCCATCACCTGCCTACCTTTCATATTCCTTCGTTTACTTATTTCTTATTCATTCTCTAAGTGGGAACTTTGAGACCAGAACTTCTGTCTAGAGGATATCTCAATGATGACTATGCAATAAGAGTGGTAAGCAGGTCATGGATATTTGCTTAAAATCTAGAATTATCTGATTAGGTAAAATGCAAAACTAAGATGAACTGTCACTAAATTACAACATTCCAAGATTTCAAAGTCTGGATTTGTTCATTTCAGACAGAACTAGTTGTTCATAGACTGAACTGGGAAGGAGGCAGGGGAAACAGGTGGCCTATTACTAGATCCATTAAACAAAAGATTATGCATTACATATCCATCTTGAGGCAATTAGGCTGATCTTTTTTTTTTCCTTTATGGCTTCATTGGAAATTCCTGGAAATAAGGCAATTATAGTGTAAGTATACTAGCATTTATCTATGCTATCAAAGGCAATGGAGTTTTCATGTATTAGGAATAAAGTGGACCCCTATTCGCTTTTTGCCTGAGAAATTCATTACGTCCAAGCTAAGTCCACTGTTCTCAGAGATGTATAAACTTGAAGAGGTCCAGTGTATGAACTGCAAATAAAATGGGTAAGATAATTTGTTTTGATTGCCAAATCATTGGTTTGCTGATTTTAAATAAACTGTAATTATAGTATATGCCAATTTTTTTTTAAAAATAGAATTGCTAACATAGGCTTTTAAAATTGAGATAACATTGGTTTACAAAACTGTATATATTTTAGGAATATAGATTCACACTTCAAATGAATGATCCCACGCCACATCCACCATCAAAGTACTAATGACCTTTTACCACAGTCCATGGGACACCTTCACCCCTGCTCCCACTCTCTAACCTCAGTTCTGTTGTCAGAATCTAAGAGTTTGTTTTGTCTATTTACTTTGATTCTTTATATTCCACCTATGAGAACATACACCTGGTATTTGCTTTTGTTCCCTTTTTCCTTTTGACTTATTTCATTTAGCAGAATACCTTCAAGTTCCATCAATGTTTTTGCAAATGACAAGAGTTAATGAACACTTAGGTTGTTTCTGAAGCTTGCCTATGGTAAAAACAATGCTGCTCTGAACACAGGGGTGCATACATCTTTTCTTTTTTTAATTTGTATATACATATTTTACATCATTGTTCATTTTTGTACAATGTATGCTTTCTCCTTTTAGGTGTAGTCCCCATGAAATTCCCACCACCAATTCACCTGTGCGGCATCAGCATAGTCCCTTGTGCTCTTCTCTCCCCTGTTTTGATCCCTTTTCCTCCCCTCCCTAGCAGAATGTCTTTGATTTATGGCTGCCTGCTAATTTAATATTATTATTATTGTTATTTATATCTTTCTGAATTTAGTGCTTTCCTAGTCTTCAGATAGATACCTAGAAGTGGAATTGCTAGATCATAGGTAACTTTACATTTTAATTTTCTTGAAGAGCCTACATACCATTTTTGAACACTTACTATATACCAGGCTCTGTATAAAACATGTTATGGGTATATTTCACTTAATGTTTACAGCCCTAAAAATTATGATCATTTTGCATATGTGAAATTGAGGCTAAGAAAGGTTACATAAGTGAACAAAGGTCATGGTGCTGGAAAATGGTGGAATCAGGGTTTTAGTTCAGAAAGCTCGCACTGAGTTCACTACTATGCCATGCTATTTGTGGCAGAATGATGCCTAAGTATTCAGAGGATAAGGAAAAACAACTCATAATTCAACTGATACTGAATTTGTAAGTCAAACTTTCAGTGGTAAATTGAAGCAGAATGAACAAGAGCTGGACTGGAAGTCTCATCAATTCCCATGTTTGGTCAAAGACTGGGGTCAGAACATGGGGGGAAAAAAGCAAATAATTCTGGAAAATAGGACCATGGTCAACAAAGAACTAGACTCTTGGCTCTTTCTAGCCAAACAAAACCAGATCAAACAAGTGATTGAGTTTTAAGTAGAAAGAATTTGGTAGGAGTCTAAGTAGAAAGATGACTGTTAGGAGGTAAGTTTTGGGGGAGTTAGTCATTGTAAACCACTGGGGAACAGCTGTATTAAACAGGAAACTGATTATAGGGGGAATATTGAGATACCAAGGCAGCACAGGGCCATCAGGTGAATGAAATACATCAGTGTTCTTAACCTTGCCTTCACATTAGTACTACCTGTCAAACTTAAAAAAAATATCCTAATATCCAGGCATTACTCCACAACAGAATCTCTGGAAGGGACATTCAGGCATCAATACTTTCCTGTCTTCCCCATTGAGGATAATATCTGACCAAGGTTCAGAACTACTGAACGAGGCACCAAGCTATGGAGTAAAGGAACACTTTATATTCCCCTATGTAGACATATAAAGTATCTCAGAAGCTGGGGTAGAATTGAATCTACAGATATGTAATTACTTATCTCAGACAAGCATGTCATATTATTTATTTTTAAAAATTGCCCAATTCCCAGATGGCTCCAGATTTGAATGATGTATGGTTCTGTATATCCAGATGCTTGACCTCATGTAGAAAATTCATCTTCATAACTAAACAAAATCCCACTATTTACCTAATGTGTTGATATGTGAAAGTAGTAACTAATATAGCCATGAGATTTATCATTTTGACTCAGAGAAACTTTACGTTAAACCACCTTTCTCAAACCAAATAATTCCGTACAGGCTTACCTTGGAGATACTGCAGGTTTGATTCCAGAAAACTACAATAAAGCAAATATTGCAATAAAGCTAGTCATATGAAATTTTTGGTTTCCCAGTGCATATAAAAGATGTTTACACTGTACTACAGTCTATTAAGTGTGCAATAGCATTTTGTTGAAGAAAAAGCCAATGTATACACCTTAATTAAATATGACAGAGCAACATAAAGGGAGCACATGCTGTGGGGAAATGTGGCACCAATAGATTCACGATGCAGGATTGCCACAAACCTTCAATTTGTAAAAATTTCAGTATCTGCAAAATGCAATAAAGCAAAGTTCAATAAAAATAAGTACGCCTGTACAGCAAAAGCTTGATAGCAATGCCTAAAAACTTGCTATTGTCACAGAACAAAGTTCCAGCTCTTGAAATCCAAGGCTTGAATTCAACTAAAATTCACTGATAGTTCATTATGTACTGAGTTATTTGCTTTAATATATGCTAGGGGTTAGATATTAAGGCTGTATGATTGTGATACTGTGACTTTTAATAAGAAATATACATTTAGTATTCATTACTGTTTATGGTAGAGAGCTCTGAAAAACACTTCTAAGTGATGATGGAACAAAGCTATCATTTATTATTTTTTCTCAGGTTAAGGAGATTTGACTTATTCATTTTTAAAATTAACTTGCCAGTAATTTAGACACACACATATATATGTATATATATAACTTTGGGGATATATTTTCACACCTCCATTATGTGCACATGCTTCACTTACCCTCTACCAAAATTCTCTAGTTAATGTCCTTTTCCTATCCACTCCTGCCTCTCCTCATTCCCTGAGGTAAACAGCATATTTTTCACAGAATCTAAGTATTATTTTTGCTGTGCTTTGCCAGTATGTGTTTGTTTACATTACACAAATAAATGAAACCATCTGTCTTATTTTACTTAGAATAATCTCTGTAAGATCCATCCATTTTGTCCCAAAAGGCACGATTTCATCTTTTAATATAGCCGAGTAGTGTTTCATTGAGTGTATATGCTACAATTTCTGTATCCAGTTGTCTATCATTGGGTACTTAGGTTGGTTCCACGACTTGGCTATTGTGGATAATGCTGTTGTGAGCACAGAAGTACATAAATCTTTCTGTATTAATGTTTTCATATTCTTTGGGTAAATATGCAACAGTGGTATTACCAGACCATATGGTATTTCCATTTTTTATTTTTAAGGTATCTCCACACTATTTTTCATTGATGCTGCATCAACTTATACTCTCACCAACAGTGGAGGAGTGCTCTCTTTCCTCTACATCCTTGCCAACATTTGTTGTTTCCATTATTTTTGAAATGGGCTATTCTCATAGAGTGAGGTGATATCTCATTGTGGTTTTGATTTGCATTTCCTTATAATAAGTGATGTTGAACATTTTTTCATGTGCCTGTTGGCCATCTGTATGTCTTCTTTGGAAAAGCGTCTATTTCGATCTTTGCTCACCTTTTTGATTAGGTTTTTTCTTTTTGTCATTGATTTGTATGAGTTCTTCATATGTTTGAAAATTAACTCCTTGTCAGGCATGTGGACAAATAATACATTCTCCCAGTATACAGGCTGCCTTTTTGTTTCTGTGATGGTTTCTTTCGAGGTACAAAAGCTTTTAGTTTGTTGTAGTCTTTCTTGTTTATTTATTTTGTTTCTCTTGCTATTGGAGTTGCACTCCCCAAATACATTTCTACTGTTATTATCCAGTAGTATATGACCTAAGTTTTGTTTTTTAAGTATTTCATGGTTTCAGGTCTTTATACATGTTTTTTTTAAGATTTATTTTATTTATTTATGCATATAAGAACTGGGGCGTAAGCCAGAGGTGTGGGGGTGTGTGAGAGGATTCACCAGAGACAGAGTGGGGAGCAGAACAGGCAGACTGACTGAAATACACTGCTGAGGGGAGCAGCGGGTGAGACAGGAGAGGTCTGCTGCACCATGTGGGAAGCTCCTTGGCTGAGGATTGAACTCCTGTTGCAGTGACTAGAGTTAGCTTGATAATTCTGAGACTTAACTAACCCCTTGCGCCACCAGGGAAGCCCCATATCTAAGTCTTTAATCCATATTGAATGAATTCTTTGTGCATGTTGTTAAGGATCCAGTTTCATTTTTTGCATGTGGTTTTCAACGTTTTCCATTTGTTAAAGATGCTTTCCTTTCTCTATTGTATGTTAATGGCTCCTCTGATACAGGTTAACTGTCCATATTTGTGTGGGTTTATTTCTGAGCTTTCTGTACTAGTTCATTGACCTGTGTTTCTGTTTTATTTTTTAAGTTACTGAGTTACTTTTGAATCCAATCTAAGGATGGGGACTGGTTGCCAAGAGAACTAACCATTTGATTAGAGGAATATTGCTTTCAGTCCCAATCCCTGACCTCCAGGTAGTAGAAAGAGACTGGAGGTTGAATCATTCACCAATGCCAATAATTAAATCAATCAATACTATGTAATGAGCCTCCACAAAATCCCCAAAGAACTGTGTTTGGAGAGTTTCTGCGTTAGTGACCACGTTGAGATTTGGGAAGAGTGGCATGCTCCGAAAGCATGGGTGCTCTGCACCCTTTCCCTCTACTAACTCTTCCATGTGGCATCCAGAGTTATATCCTTTTATAATACACCAGTAATTGAGGAAGTAAAATGTTTCTATGGGTTCTGTGAGCTGCCTTAGCAAATTAATCAAACCTGAGGAGGAGTTGTGGGAACCTCTGGTGTTTAGTCAGTTGGTCAGAAGCACAGGTTAAAACCTAGCGCTGTGACTGGTGTTGGAGGCGGGGTGGGAGGCAGTCTTGTGGGACTGAACCCTTAACTTATGGAATCTGATACTACCTCCTTGTAATGTCAGAAATAAATTGAATTGTCACACACCAAGAATTGGTGGTTGGTGGTATGGGAAAGTCTCTGAACACACACACTAGAATTGGGTCTAGAAATCTAAAAGAATAGTAATAGCCAAGGATCAACTGAATAATTTGTGTGAAAGTGCCAGTCAATAGTAAATGCTACAAAAAGTTAAAAAATTAGAATTTATTTAATGAAATATCCATAAACCAGCATGCATCCCAGGGGCCAGTGGGCTATAGTTATCTACATAATTGTGAGTGGCCTCTCATGTTACTGGTAACATAAAGATAATTTACATCACCAAGACAGGTGCAGCTTCCTGATGTGTATCTAAACATCAGATGACTTTTTTATATCCTTTAAGTGTCTTGGTGTCATATAACTTCAGTTAGAGAGTAAGTCACAGTCTATTTGCTCTTCCCTGTTCCCATTTTGTGGTCATTCTTGTAGACCTCCAAATCCCCATGTGAGTACCTGACCCATTTAATGCAGCAAGCAAAACCCAGATGGTCAAAATTTGAATTTTCTTGCTATGTGAGAAATAGCTGTCATAGGAGATCTGGTTTACATCCTGAGTGTGAATAAACTCGACCTAACGAAGGAGTCTAAGCAGCTGAAGTTTTAGCAAGCACACCATCAGAGCCACAGCCCTGATTTGTGAATTTCCCTTCCACTCATTTGTACTTACACAATTACATTCAGATTCACTGAGTCTTTTCCTAGATAAAGTTTTACATAACTGTAAATAAATATTTGGGTGTCTAAGAAACCTCAGGACATAGGTGGACCATAAACTTGCTTCAAGAAGAAAAATATATATGGCACAATTTTAATCTAAAACAGGCAACATAGGCTTGACTGTGTTGCAGTTTAAAATCGGATAAAGAAGAAGTTAAGGCTTTGGGGATAGTTTTCATATGCATCTGACAAAATTCAAAATGGCCTCATTTTTATAAATCAAATTTGACAGGTGATTAGTCTGCAATAAGCACTAATTAAAATGGCTCAGAAAATAATTTCAAAAACACAGCTGAAAAACAATATCTGAAAATCACCTGAGTGTGCTCATCTCAAAATGTAAATGATGACACCAACTCATTGACAAATGAGGTGTAAGCAATATGGGTACAAAGAGAGATTATTCTGGTTCAAAGTGATGAAAAGGTAAATAGAATGATCCATTCCAGACACTTAATTTTTGCAGCACTAATGGGTCCTCAATTAAAAGCTTTACAACTCTACAAGTCCGGCAGTTCTCATCAGGGAGAGCCAGGGAGAGCAATCATTATGTAGCATATACTAAAAGGCACCTAGTCAGGCAGATTGCTTAGATGAGGTGTGAGAACAACTACTATTATTGGTTAAAGCTATGTATTGAATCCATACACTCCCTGAGATATAAATTGAGGTGGTTATTTCCCTCATTTTGGAGATGTGGGAAAAGTGTCATAGAAGTTAAGCAATGTGCTTAACTTTACACAGTGGAAGACCCAGGAGTACTGCACAGATTTTCAGATTCTAACTCTTTTTCTTTTCTCCTCAAATTTCCTCTGTATCATCACTCTATTAAATCAAGTGACCTCTTCATTTGTTCTTTCTTCTTCCATGTGTTCTTTTTTTTCTGAATTCTTTCATTCAGCATTCATTGTTCATTCTTCTTCCATGATTTTTCTACCATATTCCATACTGTTAAGTATCCTTTTCTCCATGTTTTTTTCCTCCCGCACCCTCTCCCCCTCCTACTTCCCCTCTTCTCTTCTTCTACTTAGCTATCCCCTTCTCTGACTTCTTTTCTCTCAGACCTCCTGAAGAGTTTCCTTAAACTCTGACCTTGATATTCCTCTATTAACACTTTGTACTTTGCCCTTTGGCAACTTTAAAGCTTCAACTATTGTATCTGTATGAATGACATTCAAATATCTCTAGTATGAGAGAAGTGCAGACAAAATGTTAGGAAAGCTTGAATAAAGCCATAGCACTTCCAGATTTTGTTTTGCTTTTTAATGGATAATCAAGTGGTAATCAGAAATTTCCTGAGAAGAAGGTTGCTTTTGAGTGGGGCCTCAAAGTCTGGAGTAGAATTTGAAGGGGCAAAGATGGTAGAAAAAGCTTTCCAACAGAGGAAACAGGACAGATGATGGGAAATGGTAAAGCATGTGTGAGAAACAGTAAGCATTTCAGTTTGTGCTCTCAAAGGAATGAATGTAGTAGTGGGAATTTTTTGAGGAGGAGGGGGTTAAGTGCGACCTATGGGGATTTTGAATGTATTTGAACTACAGGTACTTCCAGGAACACCAGGATGAAATAGCTACACAGGGCAAATTGGAACTAGGGAGAAAATTCCACACTACTCTTATATCTGGTTGTTACATGTATGTTTGACTGTGACTTTTGAGAGAATGATCTTTGGGCATTTTATATTGATTACCTACCACATCTTCAGCACTTGGTATAGTAGACTGGAGTCAATGAAAGAATAAATGCTGCCTACTTAGTTACTGGAAACATTACCTTTCAAAAACACTCCTGCCCTTTGACTTCTATGACCTTATATGGTCTATTTATTGTGTCTACTGGAAAGAAGACTAGTCTGCAAATGTGGAAGCTGATTTCATGTCTACTGATAATCATTTTAATTATTCTCACTGTATCACTTCTATGCCTGGACTCTTGTTCAACCCTCCAATCTGAGCTGAGGATTTCTTCTGTGGAAAATTTTTAGGACTCTGGGCATATCTCTACCAAATTACAACTCATTATGTGCTCTGTTTTAATACTTATCTGTATTTTCTACTGAAACATGAGCTCCCTTTTTTTTTAAAGATTTACTTATTTCTGCATACAATCTGGGGTATAGGCCAGAGGTGTGGGGTGGTGAGAGGGTTCATCAGAGACTGAGTGGGGAGCAGAACAGGCACATTGACTGAAATACACTGCTGAGGGGAGCAGCGGGTGAGGTAGGAGAGGTCTGCTGTGCCATGTGGGAATCTGCCCAGAAGGGCATTGAACTTGCACCACAGCAGGCCGACAGCTCCACAGCACTGTGCTTAACCCGTTGCACCACCAGAGAGGCCCCTGAACCATGAGCTCCTTCTAAAAAAAGACTGTTTTATTTGTGTATCCCCTAGAACAATAGTAGGCACTAAAACTATTATCTAGTGAATGTAGAAGTGATTGTTCCAATATCTGTCATACATATACCTACTCACTCTTGCACTTATTGTTTCCTACATGCATGCCATTCTAATTAATGCAGTGGGGAATAACAAATGGATTCTGTTTTTAATTAGCTTTTCATTTACTAGGGTAGATGTGACCTGTACAAAAAGTATATTACTGAGTAGAAAGATCAACTAAACAATTTCCAAGTAGCAGCTTTCACTGTCCCTTAAAAGTCTTTTATTGCAGCCAGGAGTTAGACATCCTGGATACCTAACATCTGGATGATTCCTGGCTTCTCTTTCAGATGTCATACTATCTTGTAATTATGGGCTAAGTCTGCCCTGTATTCTGGAGTTGCTGTCAGTGTTAACTCTGAACAACTTGGTCTGACTTTTGAACACAGTCTAGTGCAGGAGAAATAAAGTTCCTTCTTGCCAAATTACTGCTGCACAGGGTTACTTGCTATCTAAATAAACAATATGCATTCAATGAGAACATGATCTAGCTGGGGGAAAACATTACAACCAGCTATCCCTGGACCCTGAATCACACATTTAAAAGAAAATGGTTGAACTTCCATATTATTTATTCATATCCATCCCCTGCCCTCCTTCCCTGACTTGTGGGTTTTGAATTTCTTTCAGAAGCACATTTCCTGCACCTTACAAACTTCTATAGCCTACTGACAACCCTTCAGCTTCTCCAGAAATAGATCTTCTGTGGCTCTAAGAAGAGCTTAGAATCTGCTCCTATCACACATACTAATGCAAGTTACAAGGATAAAGGTATAAAACACCGTTCATAAAAGTATATGTGAAGTTTCCCTGATTTACTTTTATCAGGTAAGTTAAATCCATTCCCTTTGTGGAAATGGCAAAGAAGATGTCAAGGATTCAGATCATAGCTATTTTCTCCTCTACTCCTCTTGGTCACAAGTTTATGATTTTCTTTCCACCAGACCCTAAGAGGAACCTGGTAGACAGTCTTATGTAAATACACAAGCAAGTCTTCTATCTCTCAGGCTTTAAATGAACTAAAGACAATGCAGCTCTTTGGGACTCAAAAAAGGTTCCCTGATCACTCAAACATACAATGAACTCCCCTAACACTTTCCATCTATTGCATTCTAGCCATGCTCCATCTTGCTAATCTCTGATCTGACAGTTGGTTAAATTTTTTAAGGCCTAAATATCTAAGTCAGAAAACATTCCAATATTCCTCTTCAGTGGTGGAACTGACAAATGAACATATAAGAAGATACTAAAGCAGTCCATTGATAAACTGAGGTTCCCAACCTGGAGTGCCAGACACTATGAACCTCCTGAAATTATTTTCACAATTTATCCATAATGAACATTACTTTTTCTGCAGACTATGCAATTTTCATTAGAGTCTCAAAATTATCTGTGATCACCAAATAATTAAGAAATATAGGGGTTTGTATATCCTCACTTTATCAGGAAAGTCTTTATTTGGTTTTTTTTTTTTCAGTGGAAAGGATGTTATAATCAGCAGACATGCATTTTCTCTGACTTCCTAGGAGACTGTGAAGGATATGGCTATAAATCTAAGCATGTCTCTGGAGAAAAGAACTCTGTGACTGGAGTCTAGGAGTGGCAATATTATTATCATTAGTATATTTTTTGTTAGTACAGAATCTATTAGAACAGAATACTAATAAGAACAGATTCTAATTAGTATATTGTTAACATGCTCATTGCGCTGGACAATTTACAAAGCTCTTATTATGTACGACTTCTATTCCTCTCCTAATTCTGCCCATTCTCCCACCTCTACTATTCCTACACCCCAATTCAACTGATCTTCTCAAGCAGGATCTGTCCTAGAAACTGACAAAGGTAAAAGTTTTAAACAAATCAAAGAAAGCAGAACCTTTGTTTACAGTGGCTTACTGATGCAACTGGTCTTTAAGGAAACTGGTTAGGTAGAACTGTAAAGAAAAATTTCTGTTAACCATTTGCTTCCATTTTGCGATTACCCCCATCTCACTCAACAACAGTTTTCCTCAAAAGCCTCCTTTTATTGCCCATCTTTGATCCCTGGACTACTATGTATGCTTGGAAATTTCTGCTTATGTATCTTAAGTATATTTAGTATTGTGGGTTATAAGGTATTATCTACTCCAGACATTATTTTTGAACTTTTGCCATATTTACTTCAAAGTCTTTTACTACATATAAGTTTTTGTTTTGTTTTGTTTTGTTTTACCATGCTCTGGCAGACATCTTTCCTCTTGTTTGGTAAATGAGGGTCTGGCAACTTGCTGAAGGTTTGCTGGAAATAAGAATCTCTTGTTGCCCTGACTGACTCTAGATTGCACTGGAGAAATTCAGCACTGGGGTTCCAAAAGTTATTGCTTAGAAATACCAAACTGGAGTAGGTAGCTTCTGAGGGCGTTATTTCACAATGAGCCTTTAGTTAGTTGGCCAAAGCATGAAGAGAGAAAATTACCCAGATACCAATTCTTCTTAGGAAATATATACCAATAGTATTGACTGATATTTGTTAAAACCAGATGGCTTGACTCCTCACTTTTTGACAACCCACACACAGAGTTGCAGTGAGTGAACACGAGCCTTCTCTATTCAGTTGCCATTTTGTATGATTTGATAAAGAATCTAAATTAGATTTTATGAAGCCAACTTCAACTTTTAAAAATTGCTGGGTTTCTAGCAATGTTTAGAAAATTAAAAAGTTTATACACATGCCTGCCAACTGTTCTGCTGCCCCTTACTTAATTCTATAATCATGTTTTACTGTCAACAGAAAAGTCAGACACCTTTGCTCCCTTTCTTCTTAAATTTTCATAAATTCTTAGAGGAATACGTTACACACGAGGACTGATACAAAACCTAATGATTCAAATAAATTTAGTGAGGGAGGGACTAGAAAGCACTGGATTGGTGTTTTTAGTAAGGAGTAGATTTGGAGACTTGGGTAGATAATCTCAGCCTACATTTCAACTGACCTAACCCCTAAAGGTAAGTTGAGTTGCTAGGTAATGAATGAATTAGTGTGAGAAATTTAGAAACTTTCCATAGAATTGTCTAGGAAAAATAAGATGCTACACTTTTGGAAAAGAGGTATAACTAATCAAAAGTCAAATTTATTTCAGGCTATGCCTTCCCCTGATGGCATTTGTCCACAAAAATCCATGATTTCAATTAATATTAATTCAATAGATTTTTAAAAACATATTGAACTAATCCTATTAAGTTATACAAGCATCAGATTATTGGGTACTCTGCTTTTTTTTTTTTTGTACCCACGTGATATGAGAAAAGCACTAGAAATCAAATACAGACCTGGCTGAAAAATGTTTTTTGGTTCTTTTGACTATATGATAGTATAAAGGAAAAAGATTGGGCATTGCTGAAATTTTTCCCTATGATTGCTTGTGGATATTGTCTGACCCAAGTTTAAAGAATGACTCTTATTTGTATTTTCTGAGACTATTTTCATCTCATGAATTTTATTCATTTCAGTAAATGTGGTATGTTAAAAATATAGCCAAATATGATTATGCGTTCTAATTTTTTTTGTTGTTCAGAAAACATGGCTCTTAATACTTTATTGGGTTTGATGAGAGTAAGAAAAGAAAAAGCAGGGCCTCCCTGGTGGTGCAGCGGTTAAGCGCTGCGCTGTGGAGCTGTCGGCAGTGACGCGAGTTCAACGCCCAGCCAGGGAGAATCCCACATGGCGCGGCAGACCTCTCCTGCCTTGCCCGTTGCTCCCCTCAGCAGTGTGTTTCTGATCTGCCTGTTCTGCTACCCGCTCTGTCTCTGGTGAACCCTCTCGCCGCCCCGCACCTCTGGCCTGTACCCAGCTTGTATGTATAAATAAAAAATAAATCTTTAAAAAAGAAAAGAAAAGAAAAGAAAAAGCAGTACCACCTTGGCCTCCATGTTTCTAAAAGACATAGCAAAAGCTTCACCTCGACAGGAAAATATTACCTTGTGGACTCAGAGGGACAGCTCTGTTGGAATGGAACCCACAGTGTGTCTAGAGCTAGTTCTCACCACTGCCCAGAACACAGTAAGAAGGTCACAGAGAGCTAATCAGATGGCAAAGAAAATTCCAGTATTAGAGGACTTCATTGGTGAATTCTACCAAATATTTAAAGAAGACCTAATATCAGTCATTCTCAAACTCTTCCCCAAAATAGAAGAGGACAAACAAACAAACTCATTTTATGAGGCAGCACTGCTCTGATACCCAAACCAAACAAGGACTTAATAAGAAAAGGAAATTACAGGTCATGATGAATATACATGCTAAGGTTGTCAAAAATATATTAGCTAACTGAATTGGACAATACAGTAAAAGGATCATACAACATGAAGTGGGATTTAGGTCAGGAAAGCAAGTGAGATTTAATATTCAAAAACCAGTCATGATATGCCACAATAACAAAATGAAGGATAAAAATCATATGATCATACGGCTTTCCACAGTGGTTGGACCAGTTTGCATTCCCACCAGCAGTGTAGGAGAGTTCCTTTTTCTTCACATCCTCGCCAGCATTTGTTGTTGCCTGTTTTTTTAATGTGCGCCATTCTCACTGGAGTGAGGTGGTATCTCATTGTGGTTTTGACTTGCATTTCCTTGATTATAAGTGTTGTTGAACATTTTTTCATATGGCTGTTGGCCATTTGCTTTTCTTCTTTGGAGAAGTGTCTTTTTAGCTTTTCTGCCCATTTTTTGACTGGCTTGTTGACTTTGTTTTTGTTGAGTTGCATGACAGCTCCTTGTAGCGTTTCCTCAAATTAATAAACGTGGAGCTACCATACGACCCAGTAATACCACTTTTGGGAATCTACCCAAAGGACAAAAATACACTAATCCAAAAGGATACATGCACCCGTATGCTTATTGCAACACTATTTACAATAGCGAAGATATGGAAACAACCCAGATGCCCAAAAATAAGATGACTGGATCAAGACGATGTGGTACATATACACAATGGAATACTATTCAGCATTCAAAAAAGATAAACACATGCAATTGGCAGCAACATGGATGGAACTAGAAGGGATCATGCTCCGCGAAATAAGCCAAAAGGAAAAAGAAAAATATTGAATGGTCTCACTTATAACAGGAATATAGGGGAACCAAATACAAGAGCATCAACCAGCGAGAAAGGGAGGAGGATTGGGACTCAGAATGGGGGAGAGGGGAGCACAGGGGACTGTGGTGGCGGTTCACAGGTGAATTGGTGGTGGGAAACCTATGGGGAATATACAGTAATATAAAAGACAGAAATAAAAACAACAACAAAAAAAAAACCCAAAATTGAATATCAGAAAAAAAATCATATGATCACATTAACAGATGCAGAAAAAGTATCTGACAACATTCAACATACTTTCATGATAAAAATCTCAGCAAATTGGGTATAGAAGGAATACACCTCATTGTAATAAAGGTCGTATATGACAAACCCATAGACAACATCATATTCAAGGGTGAAAAGCTTAAAGTTTTCCCTCTAAGATCATAAGCAAAGCAAGGATTTCCACTCTCACCACTTTTATTCAATAAAGAATTGGAAGTCCTAGGCAGAGTAATGACGGAAAAATTGCAATAACATAAAAAAAATATATGCAATTTAGAAAGAAACAAAATTTTCCTTGTTTTCAGATGGTACAACACTGTGATTGCTTGAGATTGGCTTTTTCAGGTTTTCTATTTCTTCCCTATTCAGTCTTGGATGATTATACAGTTCTAAGAACCTGTCCATTTCGTCTAGGTTGTTGAATTTGTTTG
This sequence comes from Scalopus aquaticus, assembly GCA_004024925.1. Lineage (NCBI taxonomy): Eukaryota > Metazoa > Chordata > Mammalia > Eulipotyphla > Talpidae > Scalopus > Scalopus aquaticus. The sequence continues at coordinate 23,373 of PVIJ01009380.1, forward strand.
CATATAACTGTTCATAATAATCTCTTATTATGCTCTAAATTTCTGCATTGTCTGTTATAACGTCTCTTTCATTTTTTATCTTATTTGAGTGTTTTCCCTCTTGCTTAGTGAGCATAGCTAGAGGTTTGTCTATTTTTTTAGTTTTACAAAGAACAAGCTTTTGGTTTTATTGACCCTTTGAACTGTCTTTTAGATATCAACTTATTTCTGCTCTAATTTTTATTATATTTTTCTTCCTACTTGCTTTTGGATTTTTTTTGTTCATCCTTTTCTAGTTCCTTGATGTCAGAGACAAGATTATTTACTTGGATTCTTTCTAGTCTCTTGATGTGGGCCTGCATTGCTGTATACTTCCCTCTTAGTACTGCTCTTGGTGTCTCCCATATTTATAGAAAGGTTGTGTCCTCATTATCATTTGTCTCAAAATATTTTTTAAAATTTTTTTCATTGATTTAATCATTAACCCAATGGTTGTTCAGTAGTGTATTGTTCAGTCTGCACATATTAGATTATTTCCTTGTTTTCTTTTTGTAACTGATTTCTAGTTTAGTGCCTTGATGGTCAGAGACCATCAAAAGAGAGACACTTGAAATGACTCCAGTCTTTATTCACTTGTCAATATTTGTCTTGTGACCCTGTATGTGGTCAATGCTGGAGAATGATCCACGTGCACTTGAGAAAAATGTATATTCAGTTTTTGGGGGGTGCAGTGTCCTATAAATATCTGTTAAACCCATGTGGTCTAGTTCTTTAACATGATTGTATCCTTGTTTATTTTCTGTCTCATTGATGTGACCACTGGTCAGAGAGGGGTGTTGAAGTCTCCAACTATATATATGTATTTCCTCCTATGTCTGTTTTCAGATTTGATAGTAATTCTCTGACGCGTTTTGGTGCTCCTTCGTTTGGTGAGTATATATTGATGAGTGTTATGTCTTCCTGTTTATTGTTCACTTAATCATTATATATTGCAGTTTCCACACCTGTCTCTCTTTACCTTTATAAGCTGAAAGTTTATTTTATGTGATATACACATGGCTGTCCCTACCTTCCTCTGGGTGTCATTGCCTGTAGAATTGTTTTCTATCCCTTTACTTCTAGTCTATGTTTAACCTTGGAACTCTGGTGTTTCCTGGAGACAGCAGAAGCTTGGATTACTAATTAAACTAGATACACTGTTTCTTTTTATTGGTGAATTTATTCTATTGATGTTTAGAATGCCTATTGATATATGAAGATTTGATTACTGATTTTTTTTCCTTTGTTTTGTGGTTCTGTCTTAATTGTTCATTTCCTTGTGTTTATTCCTCTTTGGTTTAAATACTAATGCTCCTTTTTAATATTTCTTGGGGGGATATAAATGTTTGCAAACTTCTTAAGATTCTGTTTGTCTGAGACCTTTATTTCTTTATTGTATCTGGAGGAGAGATTTGCAGGAGAGAGTATTCTTGGTTCCATTTTTTTCCCCTTGGAGTATTCTGAATATGTTGCTTCAATTCTCTTCTTGCCCATAGCATTTCTTCAGAGAAGTCTGATTTTAGTTTGATGCTCTTGATACTGTTTCCTTCATGTTAGAACTTCTAGTGATTTCCATGCTCCGTGGAGAGTGGCTTTTTTTGCTCCCTTTTCAAAGTCAGCAACAGTTGAGGTGACTCCATCTCACAACACATCGTATCACATCACATCACATCACTCTGACCTATTGTACTTCTTCCATTATGAAGATCTTGTGGTTATATTGAGCCACCAAGATACTACAGGGTAATTCCAGCTGCAATACTAATGCCCCTTTCCCATGTAAGGTAACATATGGTTTAAGGGTTTAGGGCATGGGCATTATTTAAAGGAGAACTAATCTACCACATGGGGTAAAATTCAGTGCTATTGAAAACAGAATCATTTTGGATTTCATAGAAGTTAACAAAACTCATATCAAGTTTTTGGTAAGGTAAGCTCAGTAAGATGTTGGTGGGTATAACACACAAACACACATGCATACATTACACACACACTCTCACAAAACAATTCCATGGTGAAATATGTTCAGAAAATGAAGTGTTAATCAAAAATCAATAGGTTCTTCATTACATGATATTGCAGAGCCTTTCATGTAATGGAATAATATTCACTATAAAACTCTAAGATAGGAAATAGGGTATGAGTCTTTCCCAAATTTAACCGATTATAAAACTCTTATTTGTAAACGTACATTGCTGTACTAGTAAGAAACACTACCTTAAGGGTTAAATAAAATTGAGTTAATAATGTTTATATTGTTGTTTCCATTACAGAAGTGTAGGATCCCACTCCCCTCTAAGGCATTGTTACACAAGGGTCTATGGAGGTAGATTTTAGGTTCTTTAGTGGTCGGTGGACTATACCTTAATTTTTTTGACTTCTAGTTTCAGTTGCTTTTAGAGAACAGTATTTACAAGTCAACTGGATACCAGTCCACTTGCTCTATAATGTGGCACAAATTTCATCCAATCATTGAGCTTCCCCTTTGAATTTTTTTTATAACTGACTACTGGCTCATTGCTCATTGTCAGTTGAATTTAAAGGCATAGTACACACATAAAAATGTTCTTTTCTCTCTTCACTTATGAAATTAAATATGATTCATGTATTTTCAAACAAGTTAACTCATGAGAAAATTCTCTTTATTTTCTGTTAGCCAGAGACTACTAATGATGCCAGATTGTTATAAATGCCAATCATCTATCTAGTCTATGCCCAGAGTTATTATTCAAGTCTAAAATGCTCCGTTTGGTAAATGAAAGGCTAACATTTTGTTATAAGTTCCTTATACTTTTTCCATTGTTGGCTCATTTTTTCAGGTCTCAGCCTAAATGTCATCTCTTCAGTGAGGTCTTCTCTGATCACTCCATACAAAGTAGTGTCCCCCTGTCCTTCCTAGCCTGTATTATAAAAAGTAAATGTCTTAGATATTTGTTTGCTTACCTAATAATTGTCTCTTTCCTCAACTAAATGTTAAGGCTGACAGATTGCTGCATGTTTACTGTTACACCACCCCTAGAATTGTGTCTAACGTAAATATATGATGATTCAATGAATAAACCTCTTATGGATTAGAAAGGAAAAGCTGAGTTACTGAGGCAGGCTTACTTGCCAAGTATCACCATATCTTTTTATGTTACAACTAGGGTCATATCACTTGTCTCCTAATGCTTAGAAGTGTGCTTTGCTTTACAAAGAACAATTTGTTAATTACTGTTCTGTAGGTCTACTGCTCTTTAGTTGGTAGTTAGTAGTCAATATTTTTCCTCCACTGCTTTGAGAATGAATCTGTAAGCACTGATGCTCAATCAATGAATAAAGCTGCTAGTATTGCACACAGGTTGATGGAAATGGGAGAAGTTCACATTTCTTTCTTTTTATAAGTTAGCAGTAAAGAAATGCTTTACCTTTTTTACTTTTGTGTGGGCTTCATTTCCTGAGGGACCTTTTGTGGGTGGCTCCACAACTATTCTTTCCAGTTTCTGAGTTCTAAGAGTATCTAATAAGGAATTTCGTTTTTCAAAGCTGGCAAACATTAGCCACTTGAGGTAAACTTATACGCAAGTTGCAGTATGGAGGCAATGTGAAATTCAAACACAGGCTTGCATTAATTGTGATAAGAAAGGGTTTGAAGAGCAAAGCTAAGTAATATGAATAATGTAGCCCTACATCTATGGCTTAGAGCTGCCATTAATTTTGGTTATTATTTCAGAAATCAGTTCCTTATGATAATCTGGAATATGTTCTCTGAAAAGAATCCTGATGTTGAAGATAGTCTCAAGCATTAGTATCTAACTGTGGAACTAGCATTGTCAATGTTGCAATATGGGGGTCTAGAAAAATTATAAAATACGCCTCTTCTATTCTCAGGGAGGTCATAGGTCTCATCCTTCCTTGGGGCAAAATAATAAAGCTTAGCTCTTGAAGGATCAGTGTCTTTTTTCAGGCAGCAATGCATTACAACACAACAGAGGTTTTTAAAACCCAGTCTGTAGGGCCATGGTGATCTATGGCAGTGGCTGGGCCCCAATAGGACTGGGACCTCATTAGGATCTTCTCTTGCACTAAAGCTGCTTTCCCTTAATATATTTTCATATTGGGCTTCAGCTTTAAATTGCCTTTGTAGAAACGATTACACTATTAAAAGGTAAATGCCACTGAAATATATAATGATTGTTAATGTTTGCAAAGTCCAAATATTATTATTTGGATCTGATACCTGTGTTTCTCCTAAGTATGGCTAAATGGTTTTACAACATTAACACTAAAATGAATTAAAATTAAATTTGTGATAAAAAATTAGGAAAATTGAGATAATTAGAGACCTCTAAGGAAGTTTCAAGGCTAGGGCTGATAAATGGAATACTATAAACCCATTTATAAAATGCGCCTAGACACTGCCCATACATAGTAAATTTCCTTTTCAAAATAAAGTCAAAGATAAGTACAACTTTAGTTATTATATTGTCCACTGGTGCCATCCACACCACCATCATGTGCACAGTCTTTTGAATCAGATGTTCTCCATTGTGTGTTCACAGTGGGGGCAGAGGGGAGATGGAGTAACAAGAAAGACTTATCCTGATTCTAATCTTTGCTTTGAAAAACAGGCTCATGATACATTATCTTGACCTTCTCAGTATTGTATATTTTGATTTGATGGCCATTCTACCTCTTTTCCACAGTTCACTGAGGCTGTAAACAAGACAAGATATACAACAGCATACCCTGAATTTCACACATTGTTGAAAAGGTCAAAATAGTAGAGCTGAGTGTTGCTATTTGTAATTTATAGAATATATGAGGCATTCAAATTCAAATAATTCATTCTCTTGACAGAGTAAGAACAACATAAAATGGCACAACACAAATCCACTTGGGAAATAGGCAAAAATAATAATAATAAACATAGTCAGAGCCCAACTTCCTTCTTGATTTCCTAAGATAATGCTCCATTTACTTATTCTCCCATAGGTACTAGAAACCCATGAGGTTCCCTAGAAAACAAGTTACATTTTCTTCAAATGTTAGCTTGAAAAATGTTGAAAGAAGGAAAATTCGAGAACAGATCACATTTTGTTAGATAAAATGGTAGCAGGAATGTAGTGCGAACAACATTGGGTGACTTGGGATTTTATGTGCCAATTAGATATACGACCTTAAAAATGTCACTTTTCTTCTCTGGGCTTAAGTTTCCACGTGAAAAACTGGATTGGGCCATCTCTCTTAGGATATCCCTAGCTAATATTATCATCTTTTACTTGTTCTTGTGACTTATAATCCAAATCTCCTTTCAAACTTTTCCATGGTGGTAGACTGTTTCTGAAGATTGCCAAGAACAATTACATGCATGTGGTTTCTACTTTTGAGAGATGTAATCAATTTCCCTTCCTCTTGAGTTTGAACTTGACTTGAGACATGATTTGACCAACAGAATATGATGAAAATGTTGCCTATTATAAGCATCATTTAAGAGGACTGGTGTATCTTGCATGTCTTAGAAAAGAACTGCTAAGAAAGCCAACTTGGACTATAAAGTGAATAAAAATTGTCATGTGGGAAGAGAGAAGTTACATAGAGGAGAAATGATGTGCTTCTGAGAAAAGTCAGCATCAAGGCCCCAGAAGTGTTAATAATGTCATGATGAGTATTCCAGCCTCAGCCAAGCTTTTAGCTGAAAGCAACTATATGAATGAACATTGTTGAAATTATGCAGCAACATAACCACCCAGTTGCCCACAGCATCATAACAAACAATAACTACTTGTTTTAAAGTCATTAGATTTGGGGGCAGGGGCCTTGTTATATTCTACTAGATCATTAAACACCCACTTAAATAAACGACATCTCTACTCAATTGCTCAAGTCCGAAACTGGGAGGATTATCATTACACTACACTTTCTCACTGTTGCATATTCACTCCATTACACCAAGTCCACTTGACTGAAGGCTTCCTTAAGATAGGAACCATAGCTCCCTTGCTCACTACTACATCTCCAGCATTTAACTCCCGTCTGAGATGTAGTATGTTAATTTAAGGAAATGCTATTGATCTTATCTCCACCATCACCTTAATCTGAGTCACCTTTATCTTCTGCTTAAAATACTGCAAAAATTCTTCATGGAAAGATGCTAGGGAAAGGTTATATAGCATCCCTGAACTACTTTTACAACATTTCTGTAAATCTAAAATCACTCCAAGACAAAAAGCTGGTATACACACACACACACACACACACACACACACACACACACACACACACACACACAGTACATAACTTGCATCATGACACTTATTTGATGAGAATCCTATGATATTCTGCATACACGAGGACTCCTTGTCTCTAATGTCAGTTCATGACATCAGTATCTCCATTTCCACAGATTAAAATGTTCTAGATACAGCAGATGAATCTCTCAAATATTTCCAACTTTTTCCTCCTGCAGGACCTTAACATAGGCTATTGCCTTTGCATGAAACACATTCTCCTCATTTTTTAACATGGTATCTCCTTTTAGCTTTGAACTATGAGATTTTAGATTTTGTGAAACCATGTCTCTCTATCCTTCAATAACATAATTGATGTTTTCTCTAGAATGTTCTTCTTCCTATTGGTGACAATCACATTTTGTAATTGCACATTAACATAAGATAGGTTTACATAAGCTCTTTATTTCCTGTTAAGCAGTAGTCACCATGAGACAAGAAACCGTATCTGTCTTACATCGCCAGTGTTTATAATAGTGCCTATATATCATTAGCAGTTGAAAATTTTTGTTGATTAGCTAAGCCTAATGAACCTTCACTTAAATTACACATTTGTGTTAAGTACTAATTAAAATCTATGTGAACTGGAATAAATTGGCAAAGGTTACGTTTATGGACATGAAAGTACATCCTCAGGGAAGGGAGGAAAGGTGAGAGGTTATTTTATGGATCCAGACAGAACAAAAAGCGGACCATCCATCATCACCATACCAGTGGAATAGGGACCTGCAGATCACAACAGAAGTGAATGCTATACCTTTATTTACTAAACCACAGTGATATTATGTTCATATTTCAGTGCATCTGATCGTCTGTAGTCAGTGTGAAATGTCTTTTTTATGTATATTTTTAAAGATTCATTTATTTATGCATACAAGAACTGGGGTGTAGGCCAGAGGTGTGGAGTGGTGAAAGAATTCACCAGAGACAGAGTGGGTAGCAGAACAGGCAGATTGACTGAAGTACATTGCTAAGGGGAGCAGCGGGCGAGGCAGGAGAAGTCTGCTGCACCATGTGGGAATCTTCCTGGCCAGGGATTGTACTCGTGCTGCAGTGGCTGCGGACAGCTTCATAGGCTGAGACTTAACCCGCTGCGCCATCAGGGAGGCCCCAGTGTGAAATGTCTTTTGTCCACACTGAATGCACATGGAATCTATGCTGCCCTATGCTAGGTGCTAGAAGGAAGCCCCAGGAAGCCCCAGGTTGTACTGAAGAAAATCCCAGTAACACACAACAACACAAATACTACTCCTCCACAGCAATATTATAGAAACTTGGTTTATGATTATCTGTAATCTACTCACAGGAAAACAATAGATCGTACTAGTTAGTTCCTCACACTTTCCCCAAGCAATCATTTTTCTCTGTTATTCTTTGGGCTAAAAAGGGAACATACAATGAAGTTCACTTGCTTACTATACAACTTCTATCATATTTACATTTGTCCTTCAGTTTAAGTTGACTAGAGTTTGTTCTCCTCAAGTAGTAGGTTATAATGAAAGATTTTTATTCAACTTGTTCCTCATGTATAAACTAATATTGCTCCATAAATACAAACTCTATAAAGACATCAGAATCGTAGCGCTTTCCTGGCTATGAGAAAATATTTCTGTCAAGGAAGACAGCTAAAATGAGGAAGCGCTTATGTTCTTAAGAAAGGGAGCGGAAAACAAGTATTTCAACTAAGGTGCGATTTTAAAAGGGCTTTATATCTATGCACGGATTTCCTCTCATGGACATGGTAAAATAAACTTGCAGATTCAATCCTGGTGCCACAGCCCAACTTTCAATAAGAATTTCCTAGGGTTAAAAAAAAAAGAGTTCCCTCCAAAGATCTGCAAAAGAACAGCCTATGTTTTTGTCTGATAAGAACATGTTTCCAGAAGCTACCAATGTTATGAAAACTCTTTTGTCCAGGCTTCCAAATTTTCAGATTTCAGTACAACAAACTTCTTACTTTAGAACTGAGGATTTTACTTTTCATTCACAAGCTGTCATATGGATACCAATTCAAGTAGGTGTGCTGTTATAGATTGAATTTTTCCCCAAAAATCTATATGTCTAGTGTCTGGTACATGTGAAGATGCCCTTAATTGGAAACTGTTTTTGCATAGTAAAAATAAGGTTATAATGGATTGAGATGAGACCTATAATCCAATGACTGGCGCTTTTATAAGACTGAGACTCAAGACACAGAGAGAATGGCAAGCAGTGACAGAGACCAGAGTGATACACATATAAGTCAAAGGACACCAAGGATTGCTGGCAATTGCCAAAAGCTAGGAACAGGGAACCAATTCTTCCTCAGAGCTTGCAGAAGGAATCAACACTGCTGTGACCTGGAATTCAGATTTTTACCTCTGGAACTGTCTGTTTGTGGCAATTTGTTTTAGCAGACTTAAAAACCAGTAAGATGGCAAGGCTAAAGATACGTTTGTCAGTAAAACTCAATCACTCCATCTACATAGGATTGCACCGCTGTAGTCTGGCGGTAAATATTCAGAGAGCTATTGTGACATTTTTAGGCTCAGTCCAAACTACTATGTACTTTTCACTATCCAACAGGGAAGCTGTTTGTTTTTCCCCCTCTTATTTAGAAAACTGGAAATTCTGGTCTACCAAGATGGAAGAGCGTGAATATACTTCAAATATTACATAACACAGTTGCCTTTTATTGATTGAAGTAGCTCAATTAATTCACTGGAAACTTTTTCCAAAGCTCAATATTTGGAAACACCATCAACATTCTCTACGGAGAAATACAAATAGATGAAGCAATTAAAATGACTACATTAAAAAATTCTCATCCTTTCATTATGGGCTGCTAATCCTGGGTTTAAAAGATGGCTCTGATTTATGGACATGAGGAGTAAATGAACCAGAACATTCCTAGAGAGGGAGAAGAATATGGTACAAAAGGTATGCTTTTCCATATTTCTGCTTCAACTATACTAATCATGAGGTCTCAAGGCTGCTATTATTTAGGGTTTCTCTGCTTCTGTATAATTTAAATTGCTCGCACTGTTTGCAAATTCCAAGAAAATGTGCAGTTCTTGACCACAGAGTGCAGTTAATGAAAACAAAACCGTTAGCTACTAAAGAGAAAATCAAAAGTTTAATGCTGTTCCCACACCAATGCCACAAATGGATAAAAGAGACCTTAAATCAGGTATTTGTTGTCATACAGACAAAAATTTTAAGTGATGCTTAGCAACTGAATTTATACTTAAAAAAATACTGAATTTGGTCAAAGTGGGTTTTGTGGGTTAATAGGGCCTAAAACTTGTTAAGAATGTTAAACTGGTAGTGAGCCCTGGAAATCTAGACACTATTAAGCCTATTTTCTCAAAGGCAAAAAATGAATGGTGTTATTTATCACTGACCATGGAACAAATGATTATGGGGCTCTTTCATGTAGCAATTCCTGTGAAAAAGGTTTGGAGATTTAGCTGACCACAAGTTTAAAATCTGGCCAACTGTGTGATGTGGCTGCTGAATAAGCTCACACAATCTCAAGCTACATTTCCAATAATAATGATACCTTCCATGAACATGCTGCTTTACATTGTGAAAAGTGCTTTCATACAGATGATCTCATTTTACATAGTGACCACATTACAGGAAGTTAGTTTCCTGTTTGCTACATGAGTTAGGCCACATTTGATGTATGGTCTTATATTTTAAAATACACCGACACTGTTCACTACAGTACCTCCAGAAGGGGGCAACCGCTAAGAGTGTAACGTCCCTATAAGAAATTACTGAAAATTAGAAATACTGACACTAAAGAAGATTTCATGCTGGGGGAGTCAGCTACTTTATTTAAGGACAAAATGAAAGAAAAATAGACCTACTCCATCTTATTATAAAAGAAATTATGGTTCAGCATAAAGAAGGACTTTCTAGCAACTAGAATAATACAACAGTTGGAAAGGCTGCTTTGTGGAGATAGTGAGCTCTCTGTGATCAGAAACCTCTCTACAGACAATCTTATTTTCAGCGATGATCCCAGAGGTATCCCTACATTGGGAAGGACTGTATGAATGTTGTGCAAATAGCCACTGTTCACCCCTAGCCAAGTGTTCCTCTACATTTTGCAGCTTCCCTTGAAATTAGCTGGCCATGAATCTGAGATCTACATAATAAAATGCTAATGAAAATGGTGCATGTTACTTTCAGTTCTTACACTCAAAAGAGTTTTGTTCTCTCTCTCTCTAGCAGAAGATCTAGCAGAATGCTTTCTTTATATTAAGCCATTGTGATTTGGGAGTTACTTATACTGGCTGAAGTTATTCACCCTTACTAATACACCCACTAAGATCCCTTCCATGGTTTCTTTTTTTTTTCTAAGTTTTATTTTTACTTATACATACAAGCTGGGGTACAGGCCAGAGGCGTGGGGCAGTGAGAGGGCTCACCAGAGACAGAGCGGGTAGCAGAACAGGCAGATCAGAAATACACTGCTGAGGGGAGCAGCGGGTGAGGCAAGAGAGGTCTGCCGCACCATGTGGGATCCTCCCCAGCCAGGCGTCGAACTCCCATCAACGCTGCCGAAAGCTCCACAGCGCAGCACTTAACCGCTGCGCCACCGGGGAGGCCCATGGTTTCTTGATAGTATGAAATACACCACACGATTGTCATCTAAATTAAAATTGGATTTGGAAACTATAAGAAAATAAGGGGGAGGACTGCAGTGAGGAATGTTGCAAGCTATGTGGAATTTGGATATCTCAGAAATTCATTCACTTATTTATTCATTCCTTTTTAATGCATATATGCATACAACAAATATTCACTGACTATCAAGCATTCTGCTAGTTTGGCGGGGGGGAAGAAATGTTAAGCAAAATATCATAGTATCAATTTCAGTCTAGTAAGGAGAGATTAGGAGCTATGCATCTTGGGGCTTCCCTTGTGGTGCAGAGGTTAAAGACTCAGTGCTATCAAGCTGTCACTAGCCATGCTGCAGGAGTTCGATCCTAAACCAGGGAGCTAACCCACATGTTGCAGCAGACCTCTCCCATCTCACCCGCTGCTCCCTTAAGCAGTGTATTTCAGTTCATCTGCCTGTTCTGCTCCCCACTCTATCTTTGGTGAATCCTCCACACCTCCACCCCAGACCCCAGTGCATGTACTCATAAATAAATCTTAAAAAAAAAAGAGCTATGGGACTCCCTGGTGGCGCACCGGGTGAAGCCCAGAGCTGTGGAGCTGTCAGTGGCTGAGGCTGTGATGATGCCACCTGCCTAGGAGGGGAGATTCCCACGTGGTGCACCAGACCTCTCCTGACTTGCCTGCTGCTCCCCTCAGCAGTGTATTTCGGTCGATCTGCCTGTTCTGCTCCCCATTCTGCCTCTGGTGAACCCTCTCACCGCCCCACACCTCTGGCCTTCACCCCAGCTTGTATGCAAAAATAAATAAATCTTTAAAAAAAGAGCTATGCATCTTTCTATAGCTTGGCTATTGTGAGTAATGGTGCAATGAACATCAGAGTATATATGCTTTTTTCAAATTAGTGGTTTCATATTTTTCAGATAAATTCCAGAAGTGGAATAGCTGGATCATATGGTATATCTATTCTTATTTTTTTCCGGAATCTCCATATTGTTTTCCATAATAGCTGTACCAACTTATATTACCAACAACAGTATATGAATGATTTCCTTTTATTGCATCTGTGCCAACACCTGCTATTCCTTTCTTATTTTAAAATAACCAAAGTTGTGTGAGAGATATCTCATTGTGGATTTTTTTTTTGCATTTCCCTAATAATAGAGATGAACATCTTTTCATATACCTGTTGACTGTCTTGTATGTTTTCTTTTGTGTGTCCATCAATGGAATAATGGATAAAGAAAATGTGGTGTATATATAAACAATGGAATACTCAGCTATAAACACTGCCATTTCTGACAACATGGGTGGACTCTGAGGGGATTAATGTTATGTGAAATAATTCAAAGGGAAGAAGATAAATACTTCATGATTTCACTCGTGTGGAATATAAAGAAACAAAGCAAATGCACAAACAATAACAAAAATAAACTCTTAGATACACAGAAAAGTTGAAAGTTACCAAAGAGGAGTGAAGTTATGGGGTAGATGATATGTAAACCATATGCCTGTATGGTTACGAATGAAAAGTAGACTTTCAGTGGTAATTGTAATGTAGAGCATACAGATATTAAATAATGCTGTACACAAAAAACTTACATAAGATTATAAACCAACAGTACCTCAACAAAAATTAATTTTAAAAATGCATGAAAATTAAAGAGCTATACATGATGGGATAAAAGAATGCATAAGATATAGTAGAGGAATTAAAAATAAACGAGTTATACTTTCTTCCTGGAAATATGGATCTAGATCAAAACACATCATTTGCCAGTAACAGAAAACTTAACAATGCTATATATAATTTTTTTTGTGTGTGTGTGTGTGTGTAAGCGTTTGCCATGTGATTGGAATTGAAGGGCACAAGTTGCTCTACCATCAAAAGCAAAGGAAACAGTTTGAGAGAGCTGGGACAATGGGTGCGAGGAGAGGACAAGGTTAGAGACGCAGATGAAGGCGAGCTATCAAGGTTAAAAACACTGTTTTTAGGTAGGTAATGCAGAGTTACTGAGGCTACTTAATCGGCAGAGACTTGATGGTAAGATTCAAATTTTTACATTTAACATTTTACAGGTTATACTGGTGAGTACTGATTGAAGATGACCAAGACTGGAGATAAAGAAACCAATTTTGAATTGAATATAGATGGTACTTGTCCCAGTGAGAAATATGGGAGCTTGATCTGAAGCTATTGAAGCAACAATACATATAATTCTACCTAAGGGAGAATTCTTAATCCCTGTTGGAATTACATACATGATGAGGTAAAGGGAGAAGTACATTTCAAATCTGAGGTCTCTTGAAAGATCTTTTAGAATACTTCTCACCAACTGTTCTGTATTTTTTTTTTGTTGTAGTACTAGATAACATGTTACTTTTTTAAACAAATCATTAAGTTTATATAGAACAATATATTAAATATATCCATTGATGTACTAAAGATCTCTGGAACTTTTTCATCTTGAATGATTCAAACTGTACCCAACGTAGATTAACTCCCCAATATTATTTTCCCCAGCCTCTGGCAACCATATTCTACAATACTTTTCTGCTTCTAAGAGTTTGACTACTTTTTAATATATCATATAAGTACACAATATTTGTCTTTCTGTGACTGGAATATTTCACTTAGTATAATGTAGTGCAAGTTTATCCACATGACAGGCTCCATATCCTTTTTAAGATCAAATAATATTCCATTGTATGTATATACATTTTCTTTATCCATTCATCCATAGATTGCCTTTGGGCTGTTTCTACCTCTTGATTATTGTAAATAATGCTATGGTGAATATGGAAGTGCAAATATCTCTTTGAAGGGCAAATTTCAATTATTCTGTATATATATTTAGAAGTGGGATTGCTAGATTAAATGATAATTATGTCTTCGATTTTGTGAGGAAGATTCATACTTTTGAGGAACCTTTTCATAGTGGGATATATCATTTTACATTCCCATCAACTGTGAATAAGGGTTCCAATTTCTGCATTGTATAGAGCACTTGTTATTTACTGTTTTTTTTATTTGTTTGTTATTTTTATAAAGTACATCTTAACATTTCCAAGAATATATCCAAATGGGATTTTAATTTACATTTCCCTGATTATTGGTGATGTTGAGTATCTTTTCATATACCTGTATGTCTTCTTTTGAGAAATGTCTATTCAAGTCTTTTGCCACATTTTAAATTAGGTGATTCATTATTTTTTTTGTTATTGAACTGCAGGAACCCAAAATACATACATACATACACATCACTTAACAGATATACAGTTTGAAAATAGTTTCTCTGTTGTATAGTTCGCCTCTTCACTCTATTTATTGCTTTAATTTGCTGTGCAGAAACATTTCAGTTTGATGTTTTACACTTATTGATTTTTACTTTTGTTGCCTGTCCTTCGGTATCATATCCAAGATATTTTACCAAGAGCAATGTTATGAAATTTTTCTTCAATGTTTTCTTCAGGAATTTTACAGTTTTAGGCCTTTACATTTAAGTATTTAATCCACTTTGAGTAGATTTGTGCATATGGTAACAGGAGATAGTTGAATTTCTTTATTTTGCATATGGAAATCCAGTTTTCTGAACATATTTGTTGAAAAAGCTATACATTTACCATTGAAATGTCTTCATATCCTCTTGATCATTTGACCACGTATGCATGGGTTTATTTCTCAGTTCTCTACTCCTTCCCATGGGTCTATTTCTCAGTTCTCTACTCCTTCCCATTGGTCTACCTGCTTGATCTTAAATCAGTACAATGCTGTTTAGATATATTTTGATGTCAGGAAATTTAACGCCCTTTGTTCTTCAGTCCCAAGATAGTTTTGGCAATTCAGGATTCTTTGTAGTACAATATGAAATTTAGAATTTTTTTCTCTCTCTGTGAAAAATACTATTGGAAACTTACTAGGAATTTCAATTGAATCTGTAGATCACTTTTGATAGTAGGATATTTTAACAATATTGTTTTCCAATCTATGAATATAAGCGGTCTTTCCACTTATTCACATCTTCTTTCTTCCAGCAAAGTTTTCTAGACTTCAGTGTACATGTCTTTCACCTCTCTAGTTAAATTTATCCCTAAGTATTTTATTCTTTTTAATGCTATTGTAAGTGGTGTTATTTTATTTTTTAATTTCCTTCTTGGATTGCTCATTGTTAGTGTATATAATTACAGCTGAATTTTATTCTTATTTGTATCCTGTACTTTGCTGAATTCATTTCTTGGTGAAAATTTTTGTGAGACGTGTTTGGGATTTTCACAAATAAGATGTTATTAACAAAACAGAAATAATCTTACTTCTTTCTTCTTTGGATGCCTTTATTCTTTTCTAATTAAACATTTTTGTATTTCTAACTATTTTAAAATTTTTACAAAATGTTTTTCTTTAAAATTTACTGATTGGCCACTAGATACAGCATCAGTTGAAAGGCAAACAAAATAAAAAATAAACAGTTGGAACTGCATTAAACTAAAAAGCATTTTTACAGCAAAAGATACCACCACAAAACCTAAAGGCAACCTACATATTGGGAGATGTTTCCAAATCATATGCCTAAACATGGGGTTAATTTCCAAAATATATTAAGACCCCATATAATTTAATTTTAATCAAATTTTATTATCATTTGTTTACAAAACTATATACTTCTAGGAGTACAACGTCTCGCCTCCATATGTGTGCATCCCTACCCGCCTTCCACCACCTCTCCAGAATTACAACTCTACCACCACCTTCCCTTCCCTAACCCCTCCCCTCACTCATCCCATCCCCTATGGAACCAGTATATTTTACACAGAGTCTAAGAATTATTCATCTGTTTTGTCAGTTTGTGTTCTTTGGTTATTTATATTCCATAAACAAATGAGATCACCCTTTCACTGTCTTTTACTTTCTAACTTACTTCACATAAAATAATTACTTCAATATCCACCTAATTTATCTCAAAAGGTACTACTGTATCTTTTGTAAAAACTGAGTAGGATTCTGGGCCTCTCTAGTGGTGCAACGGGTTAAATCTCAGCACTATGAAGCTATCTACAGTCACTACAGCACGAGTTTGATCCCTGGCCAGGGAGCTTCCCACATGGCGCAGCAGACCTCTCCTGCCTCACCCACTGCTCCCTTCAGCACTTCAGTAGATCCACCTGTTCTGCTCCCCACTCTGTCTCTGGAGAATCCTCTCACCACCCCACAACTCTGGCCTGCACCCTAGCTCTTGTAAGCATAAATAAATCTTTAAAAAAAACCAAATAGGATTCTATAGAGTATATTGCATAATTTCTCTACCCAGTTATCTGTCAATGGGCATTTAAGCTGATTTTACACCTTGGCTACTGTGAATAGTGCTGCTATGAACATAGGGTGTGTATATCCTCTCAAGTTAGTGTTTTCATAGCCTTCAGATAAATACCTATGAATGATGTTGCTGGACCATGTGGTATTTCCCCCCCTTTTTTTAAAAAAGGAAAGAGGCTGTACTAGTTTACATTCCCAGCAACAGTAAACAAAAATTCATTTATCATCACACCACAGTCAACACATTTTTCCAGTCTTTTTTGGTATAAGCCATTCTCACAGGTGTGAGATAATATATCACTGTGATTTTGATATGTAGTCCCCTTATAATAAGTGATAATGAGCATTTGTTTAGGTGCCTGTGGGCCATCTGTATGTGTTCTTCGGAGAAGTGTCGATTTAGGTCTTTTCCCCACTTTTTGATTGGGCTGTTTGTTTTTTGTTGTTGAGCGGTATGAATTCTTTACATATTTTGAAATTAATCTCTTATTGGATTTATGAAGTGTAAATATTATCTCCCACTTTGTTGGTTACCTTTTTTATTAGTGGTGATTTCTTTCACTGTACAAAAGCTCATTAGTTAGATTTAGCTCCATCTGTTTATTTTTACTTTGGTTTCCCTTGCCATTAGAAATACACCCCCAAATACATTGCTGTGGTAGACTTCCAGGAGTGGATCACTATGTCTACTTTTTCTTTTTTACCTATGTTTTCTATTAAGTATTTTACAATTTTAGATATTTTATCCAATTTTTAATCCATTTTGAATTACTTTTTGTGTTTTTTTTAAAGATTTATTTATGCATACAAGAGCTGGGGTGTAGGCCAGAGGCATGGGGTGGTGAGAGGATTCAACAGAGACAGAGTGGGGAGCAGAACAGGCATCAACTGAGGGGACCAGTGGGAGAGATAGGAGAGGACTTCTGCACCATGTGGGAAGCTCTCTAGCCGGGGATCGAACTATTGCTGCAGTGGCTGCAGATAGCTTCATAGTGCTGAGACTTAACCTGTTGCGCCACCAGGGAGGCCCCACTTTTTGTGTAGAAGTTAAGTAAGGATCTAATTTTCTTTTCTATCTATAGCTTCCCATATTTCCCAACACCTGTTAATGATTTTCTTTTTTCATTGTATGATTGTGGTCCCTTTGTCAAAGACTGTCCATATTCGGGTGGCCTTTCTATTCTACTTCATTGCTCTGTGCTTCTGTTTTTTGTATCAATACCATACTGTTTTGATTACTATTGTGTAATATGGTTTGAAACCTGGAGGATGATACATCCATTTATTACGGTTATTTTCCCTCAGGATTGCTCTGGTGATGTGGGGTCTTTTGTGGTGCCATACAACTTTTAGAATGGTTTGTTGTATTAACTTGAGAAATGTCATTGGGATTTCTACAGATATTGCATAGAATCTTTAAATTGTTTTAATATAATCATTTTAACAAGGTTTATTGTTCATTACATTTACATGGGATATCTTTCCATTTCTTCGTATCTTCTATTTGTTTTAACAATGCATTATAGTTTTCAGTGCATAGATATTTGACCGCTTTGTTAAATTTACTCCAGGTATTTATCCTTTTAGATGTGACTGTAAGAGAGACGTTTTCCTAATTTTTCTTTAATTGGTTGTTTGTATATAGAAATACAATAAACTTTTATATATTGATTTCATATTCTGTCACTTTTCTGTATTGATTTATGATTTCTAGTAAAATGTTTGGTGGAGCCATTAGGAATTTTTATGTATAATTCCATGTCATCTGCAAATACAAATTTGGCTAGGGATTCCAAAACTTTGTTGAATAGTGGTGTTATGAATTGACATGCTTGTCTTATTCCTGATCTGAAGGGAAAAGCATTTGGTTTTTCACCACTGATTATCATAATCAGTGGATTTTTGCAATATGGCATTATGTTGAGGTATGCTCCTTTTATTCCCAATTTTTGAGTTTTTATCAGAAATGGGAGTTGGATTCTTGTCAAATGCTTTTTCATCAGCTATTTACGTGATCTTATTGATTCTTATTTTGGTTGATGTGGAGAATTACATTCATTGATTTGTATCTGTTGCATCCCTGGAGTGAATCCCACTTGGTCATAATGTCTAATTCTCTTAATGTATTGCTGGATGCAAGATGCTAAGATTTTGTTAAGGATGTCTCCATAGACTCTAGGACTGGAATTGGTGAGTCATATGAAACATTCATCTTTAATATTTATTTTTATTTTTTATTGTTATTTATATCTTTTACATTTTGTATTCCCTTTGGGTAACCCACCACCAATTCACCCGTGATCCATCTCTGTGGTCCCTTGTGTCCTTTTCTACTCCATTTTAAGAGACCTCCATATTTATTATCTTCTATAGGGGCTGAACCAGTCTATATTCCCATTAATAGTGTAAGGTTGGATTTAAAAACTATCCAACTTCCATATGATGCAGTAATACCACTTCTGGGAATCTACCCAAAGGACACAAAAACATCAATCCAAAAAGATACATGCACCCGTATGCTTATTGCAGCATTGTTTACAATAGCTAAAACATGGAAACAACCCAGAGGCCCAAAACAGATGATTGGATCAAGAAGATGTGGTACATATACACAATGGAATACTATTCAGCATTCAAAAAAGATAAATATATAAAATGTGCAGCAACATGGATGGAGCTAGAAGGGATCATGATCAGTGAAGTAAGTCAGAAAGAAAGAGAAAAATATCGAATGGTTTCACTTATAACAGGGATGTAGGCGAACCAAATAAGAAAGAGACATTCAGCAAGGGAGGGGGAGAAAAGAGCACAAGGGACTATAGTGATGGTGCATGGGTGAATCAGTGGTGGGTAATCGGGGAAGACACAATAATGTAAAATACATGAATAAAAAATAAATAAAAAGGGGAAAAAAACCAAATGGGTATAAATGATGGTACTTGATTAAAAATAAATAATGTGTTCATGGTTTAAAAAAATAAATACATATCCTTGATTCTTTGAAAGAAAAAAAAAACTATCCAACTTTCTGCTGTCTCCATGAAACACATTTAAGCTTCCAAAGTTAAAAACAGGCTTAGATTAAAAAGTTAGAAAAAATACTACAAGCAAATGGGACCCAAAGGAAGGCAGAGATAGCTATACTTATACCAGATAAAATAGATGTCCAGCTAAAAATGGTAACAAGAGACTGGTATGGACACTATATATTAACTAAGGGGATAATACGTCAAGAAGACGTAACACTCATTAAAATTTATGTACTAAATGAAGGAACATCAAAATACATATGGCATATATCAGTAAATCTGAAAACAGACATTGGGAAAAACATCTGTGGCAGTGAATTACAACATCCCACTTTCACCAATGGACAGATCAACCAGAGAGAAAATCAATAAGGACACAATAATTTTACACAAAGAATCAGAAGTCATGGGTTTAATAGACATTTGTAGGACACCATACCCACAAAAAAGCTCACTGTATGTTTTCTCAATTGCACATGGAACATTCTCCAAGATTGAACACATACTGGGTCATAAGACAAGTATCAACAAATTCATAAACACTGAAATTATGCCATGCATCTTCACTGGTAATAAAGGTATCAAAGTAGAAATCAACCATGAAAAGAAAGCTGGTACAACCTCTAGTATGTGGAGACTGAACCACACACTACTGAATGAATACTGGGTTAATGAGGAAATCAAAGAAGAAATTCAAAAATACCTTAAGAGAGATGGCAATGAGAACACAACCATCTAGAACCTGTTGGACACAGAAAGAACAGTGATAAGAGGGAAGTATATAGCATTACGGGTCCACATGAAGAAAAAAGAAATAACCCAAATAAATAATCTTACTTTTATCTCAAATATATGGAAAAAGAACAAATAAAACCAAAATTCAGTAGAAGGAAGGAAAAATTAGACGAGAAATAAATGCAATAGAAACCGAAAAGACAGTCCAAAAGACTAATCAAACTAAAAACTGGTTCTTTGAAGAAAAAAAAAATAGACAAACCACTAGTTAGTCTCACAAAGAAAAGAAGGGAGAACATTCAAATAAATAGGATCAGAAATGAAAGTTAAGTTAAAAACAGACATCTCATCAATTTAGGTTTACAAGGGATTACTATGAACACTTGTAATTCAATAATCAAGAAGAGATGGAAAAATTCTTAGAGATATATAATAATCTGAGATAGATTAGGAAGAAATAGAAACTCTGACCACCCTGTTACAAGCAAGGGAATTGGGACAATAATCAAGTCTTCCAAAAAACAAACTCCAGGACCAGACAGCTCCATGCCTGAGCTCGACAAAACCTTCAGTGATGAGCTAATATCTATGCTGCTGAAAGTCTTCAATAGAATTGAGAAGAGGGAATACTCCCAAACACATTTATGAGGCCAGTATCATCCTGATATCAAAAATCATTTAGGTTCTTATGAGGATCCCCTTGTGTGTGGTGAGTTATTTTTCTTTCACTGCTTTCAAAATTCTTTGTCATTGAGTTCTAACAATTTGCTTTTAGTGTGTCTTGGTATTCTCATTGGATTCATCCTAGCTGGAATATTTTAGGGGCTCTTTAATCTGAATGTCTACTACCTTTTCCAGATTTGGGAAGGTTTTTGTCATTATTTCTTCAAATAAGATTTCAATTTAATTTCTTGCAGTTCTCCTTGGGGGACTCACATAATCAGTATATTGGTCCACTTGTTGGAGTACCACAGGTCTCAGGTGTTTTCTACTCTTTCACATTCTTTTCTCTTTTCCCTCCTCTGACTAGATAATCTCAAATAACCTGTCTTGAGTTCACTGATTCTTTCTTCTACTTGGTCAATTCTACCGTGGATCTTCTCTAGTAAATCTTTCAATTTAGTTATTGTGTTCCTCAGTTTGATTGTTTAAATTTTCCTGTCTTTCAAAAACTTATTCTGGGGATGCATCTTCTCTGTGCTATGCAATTTCTTAATTAGAGTGGTTTGCTGATTTTTTTTTAATTAGGAAATTGTAGTCTGTTGCTCCCTCTGGCGTCTATCTGAAATACTATATGTTTTTCTACACTGCCTCAAGCCACTGAGCATTGGATTTCTGTGTGCTTCCAGCATCTATGGCATATCAGTTCCTTGTTAACACTCCAAGTCAGGAGGGAAACAAACCAGTTCATTTGCACAACCCCTTAAAAAGTTTGCAATATTAGATATACAATCCACTCCACTCTTTCCATAGGAAGAAGTTGTGAGTTGGGCTTTTCCTCCCAATTGCAATCTGTGCCATCTTGGGTTGGGGGCGGGAGTTGATTTAGAAGAAATACAACAGATTTTCTTGCTCATTCAGAGTGACTGCTCTTTATTTTGAGCTTGTTTGGGATACTGTGACTTCCTATCTGATTTATGGTGCAAGATTATAAAGACATCTTGGTAATGTATAGTGCTGTTAATTGGGTCTTTCTGTAGAGGGACATGGTCTGGGGCTTCCTATTTTACCATCATATTGAAAACATAGACAACTCTCCTCCTCTTTACAGACATTTCTCCAATTCATTCCGGGAAAAACTTTCAGTACTCAAAGTGACTACAGATTCAGGAGGTCTTTCAAAAACTTATTCTGGGGATGCATCTACTCTATTTTTGATTCCACCCATTCCCATATGTTTTGGTATCCATCAATTATCCCTTCTTTCAACTGTATTGTTCTATAGTAAATGCACTTAATTTTCTTTCATGTGAACTGTGTGTCTTTATGTATAAACACAGCTATAAATATAGAGAGCGATATATACACTCTCTTTAACCTGTTTCTTCTTTAAGACTTACTATTCTTTCCCTTTTTTCCTGCCCACCTTCAGTTGCTTGAAAATGTAAGCATTGACCATCTATTGTATTTCTGTTTGGCTCATTCACTTTCCTTACTGAAACATGACTTCAACCCTACCATCTGTTAAGGCTCATCTCTTAGTTATTTAATTATAATTGTATAATTACCTAATTCTTCAGGTCCTCTATGCCCTCTTCTTTTTTGGGTTCATTTAAAACCCCTTGACAACACTGAACAAGAGTAAATGTAAGTACTGACCCTCAGCCTGCAAAGTTTAAGAGATACAAGCTTGATATATTAAGTGGTCACTCATAAAAGCATGTTATATTAATAAGCTAACTACCAGGCTAAGAAAAGAAGTAGCAACAGAGTTAGAAGTGAATAGATGGGTCATTACTGCTATACCTTTGTACATATATAATAGCAGAGTCAACAGCAATTCTGAGCTGTCTAATAATGGGAAGGCTAATAATCATTTATTTAGTAGTGATCCAGCTGATTCCTCACTAGTATGTACAATTACACTGCCTGTGGGTCTCATAAAGAACCTTAATCTTCCACACATGCCAATAGTTAATAACAACCCATCCTACTTTACAGAAATATTAAAGAAATTAACTGAATGGTACCTGAAAAAAAATTTTTTCAGTTCTTTGGAAAAATAAATGCATAAATATGAGCTATTACTATTAAAATTAAACCTTCCCCTCTGCAATCCTCTTATCTAACATTAGGAGCAGGATTCTCATTTTACCATAATTTAGGTAAGGAGAATTTAAAAGGGGACCTTGACTAAAATTCCCTCTCTCATGCAGGACCTGAAACCACATGTTCATATTCTTTTTGATCCTTTGGTGACTCATCATAATAATCACCTTTTTGACATATGCCGTGATTAGATTATGGGCTCATCAAGTTAAAATCTTCTTGAGCAGACTAGATGTATCGAAAAATCATCACATAGCAATGTGTGAATTCTTAAAACAGTTGAAACTAAAGAAAATAAACTATCTGATGTAGACCCCCTCAGTGGGTCAGAGTTCCTATCCTTGGGAAACAAGTGTTTAAAGCATATGTAAAATTTCAATATACAGAAGCTCCAGGATTTATACTGGATTTGTAAAAACAAAAAAAAAAGTGTATTTTGAACACGATGCATACATTATTAATACAATTTTCAAAATTCAGATATTGGCAAAGACTAGACTCTTCAGAACTAGTCTCAAGTCAAATTTGTCCTCCATTCTCTTTGATGGAGCACCCTTTTTCACCCACAATCTTAAACTGCTCTGAATTGTCAGGAGTGTCTTCCTCTGCACTATCCCAAGTCCTATTTCTTTCCAACGTTGTCTTTCAGCGACTTTGCCCACAGTGACAATACCTTATTCGTGTGAAAATCAAACACTCACTCTAACAGGTCTAATGAAGAATGCTTGATGTTTTTGCACTGAATACTGCCTAATTTTTCTACTTTGCTACAAACCCAAGATTGGTGTATTATCTGATGACACTTATTTGTTCTCTACCTTGTTTGGCCCCTGTAAGTTCTAAGTTTACAGACTTCAAATTACTACCTTAACATTAGACTACCAGGTCTGATTTCACAACTCTTCTTCCACAACTCTTGTCTGGTCCTTATTTTGTGTTCAACTTGATCTATGGTTGCCCGCTGTAAAAACACATGAGATATTGAGGGTAGTGGTAGGACGGGAAAGAGGACAAATTCTGATGTCCCCAAAATGAGAGCAACACGTGCCTAATGATAGGACCATATATGTATATGTCATTCCTGATATCTCAAAGTAATTTCTGGAGAGAACTATTTCTAAAGTAGCAAAAGATCTTCCAATGTTTAAGTCATAACTTTATAAAGTATAAAGAATGATTAACAGAATAACTAAATAATGCAAAGCCATCCCTTTACCTCTTTATAAATGTGGTTAATGTATTAAATAGCCTGATGATATTTTCCTCAATTTTCTAAAAGTTTACCTATAATACCAAATCTGCCTTATATGAGATAAGCTATTTGGGTTGGGGGGGTATTTAAATTATTCTTTTATCCCACCTTTCATGTTAGATATTTAGACACAGCGAATGTACAGCTTTATTTTTCCCCTTTTTGCATGTTTAAAAAGTACTTATTATCTACTGATTAAAACGGGTTAAAAGAGAACTGATGAAAAGTACTATAAACTGATGGTATTGAAAGCAATACAGGCATAGCATACTATTGGGAAATAATGTACTAAGTTGACAAATATTCTTAATAAATTCCAAAAGTAGAGCTCCCTAGTGTATCATTTATACCACTGAAGATATCCTTGAGTGGCACAAATTAACTTATTTATCTGTTCAGATGCTGGAGTATATGCAGCTTTCTGTCCATTTAAGTGCACATCCTCCAGAAACTTTTCTATATTCCCTGCTCTTCATAGCCAGTTTTCAAGTATGTGTACAACTTCCATTTGAAAGAATTTTGACCTGAGTTTCAGAGATCAAAAAGGAAAAATGATGCTCTCTTAATCATTTCTATTTCCCCACTGAATCAATTCATACTGGATACCACTCTTCCAACTTGTTCTCCTTCTATCCAAAAATACATTTCACAAAAAGGAATAGAAGAAAGCACCCCAGTGCAATAAGACTGAGTAAACAACACTCACATTAATGGGCCTAAGTGTAAGGGGTAAGAGCATCACCTTTGGCCTCATTACTTATAAACTGCTTGCTAGCTTGGATAAGTTATATGATATCTCTGAGTCTAATTTCCTCATATAAAAAAAAATGAGTCATAGCCATTTCTCCAAAGACATTCAAATGTCAAATAAACACACAAGATCCTCACATCATTTACCATCAGAAGAATGCAAATTAAAACCCAATGAGATACCACAACATATAAAAAGAAAATAACAACTGTTGTCAAGGATGTTGAGAAATTGGAATATTATACATTTCTGGTAGGGACAGTTGCTTTAGACAAAAAAAATCTCGCAGTGCCTCAAATGGTTAAAGACAGAGGAATGAAATGACCCAACAATTTTACTCCTAGGTAGATATCCAAGAGAAATGAAAACACATGTCCTTATAAAAATGTGTACATGAATGTTTAAAGCAATATTATTTATAATACTCACTGAGTGGAAAAAAACAAAATGTCCTTCAACTGATGGTCAAATAAAAGTGGCATATCCATACAATGGAATATTTTTTTTCAACTTCTGAAAGAGGTTTTATTTTATTTTTTATTATATATATATGTTTAACAGATTCTTCCTTGTTTTACAGTATTTGCTTTCTCCTTTCAGATGTTGTCCCCATAAAATTTCCACCACCAATTCACATGTGTACCATCACCATAGTTCCTTGTGCTCTTCCCTACGCTGTTCTGAGTCCTCTCCTTCCCACTCCCCTGCAATGTCTCTGATTAGTAGTTGGCTTGATATTTTTTTTCATTTATTGTAGTTATTATTTTTTTTCTGATCCCTTATTTGGTTCCCTGACAGTCCTCCTATTATATGACAATAAAAGGGGATAAATTACTGATATACATTACAACATGTTTAAACCTAGAGAACAAAATGCTAAGTGTATAAAACCAATTGCAAAAGACTACATGTTGTATTTATATTAAATGCCCAGAAAAGGCAAATTTATAAATATATAAAATTGATTAGTCATTGCCTAGAGATGGAGGGAGGGTGGAAGTGGGGCACTGAGAAGTGACTGCTAATGGGTTTGGAGTTTTTGGGGAGGGTTGTTAAAATGCATTGAAATTAACTGATGGTTGTACAACACTGCGGATATACTAAAAAGACTGAAATGTATGATATAAATGGGTCAGTTGCATTATATATGAATATCAATGCTCTTAAAAATGGGAAGAATAGTTGACTGTATCTTAGAATTATTGGGAGGACTGAATGAGATAATCCACATGAAGTACTTAATACAGTATCTAATACCTGGTAGTAATCAATAAATGATAGTTCTACTACTATTATAATTACTACTGTTACTGCTATTTCTACTATTTACAATAGTTATCATTAATAACATTACATTATTAATAATGATTGACACACACAATGACTATTATTAGTAATAAAGTTATGGTCAAATTATATATTAAATAGTTTACAATAAAAGTAATTAAATATTAAAAAAATCTATTAGTTTCAGTAGCACTATTAAATATTAATAACTGTTATTGTATATCCATATTAGATATAGCATAGATTTTTGTTTTTATTAGTATTAAAGTGTCTCTATTAGAGTGATAGTTTTGCTTGAGGTTATCATTTTGTGTCTACATAATATTACCATACTCAGTATGCTATAATAAAAATAAACTATGGAGTCAGACAAATGTGATCAAAATCCCATCTCTGCCATTTACTAATTATGTAGCCTCAGAAAAGTTATTTTACCCGAGACTACATTTCTTCATCTACGAAATGGTTCAAAAGTACCTATCTACTACTTTGTGCTCTTATGAAAGATAAATATCCACTGTAGTGCCTACCACAGCAAATTCTCAAATAATTTTGTTTTCATTAAGTAAAATTATGGTATTGGTATTAACAAAAGTGTGATGAAACACTTTCAAGCTTATGTTAATAGGACATAAACTTTAGCAATGCACCCAAACACCAACATATACATAGTAGTCTGGATAACAATCATGTTTTTCCTAAGATGCTCATAATCAATTTTTATACTACAATCTACTAAACTCTTAACTTTTTTATTTTAATTTTAAGTTACAACAATATAACTAAGTTCTACATACAGACAAAATAAGTAAATTAGTTTCAGTCTCAAGCATTAGTACTTAAAGAAAATGCTTGGCCCAGATCTTTCAAAGTTGTAAATAATGCATGTTACACAAACCAGACAATAGAGACCTCGGGGAGGGGTCTGACAGTATGGCAGCAGAGTAAGATGCTGGGCTTACCTTCTCCAAATATTCACAACTAGATTGCAGCAGAACAAGGCAAAAACAAAACAAAACAACAAAACAAAACAAAAAACTCCTGTGGGAAAAACAGATGACCACAGTACACACTCGAGCAGTAAGTCTGGTGGAAAGGGACAGGATGCACTTTAAGTGAGCCGTGTTTACAGAGCTACCAAGGCAGTACAGTTCAGGAGAGGGAGAGGGAGGGATGGGTGCTATGTGGAACCCCCTATAGTTGTTGACTCACAGTCACACAACAATATTGGGGACACTTGAGATCTGGCATTGCTCTGGATACAGGTGTCAGAATTGGTGTGCAGGACAAAGAGTGCACTGTTGGAAAGCTGTAGGTATAGGGGTGCTGAATGATGATTAGTGACTTGAGCCTGAGGCTCTCAATATAGAACAGATGGAGCCTGAATTGGTGGAGGTAGGGTGAAGGGAAAAACATATCAGAGCACCTGTGTCTCCTCATAGACAAGACTACTATTCGGAAGCAAGGATAGGCTATTCAAAACACCTGCCACCCCTCACCACAGAGCTAAAACCAAAATAACAAATGAACATTTGCATAAACCACAGTTCAAGCACATGTTAATAATAGGAGCAAACCTCCCTGGATAAGGCTCTGTTCTAGAAAGGAGAAAAACTCCCAGCCTATGACACCCATATCAACTAAAATTCATGGTCAGTGCTGAATCAAATGCTCAAAAATAGCTTAGAGTCAAAGCAGACAAGAGACTCTAAGAGACACTAAGCGCAGGGAGTTGGCATAGAGGATGCAATCACTGTGGATGAGCACATACAACTCTTGTACCCACAGCACAGTAGGAACAGTGAACCCTCCATGCTCACTGGAGGTGATCCTCTGGTGCATTAATCCAATTAATAAATAGGAAGCAGATATGAACAAGTTACTCAAGAAGATATCCAGAAGGTCAACAGACATAAGAATATAGGTTCATTATCACTTCCAGTAAGAGAGATGCAGGTTAAAATCACAATAAGATACCGTATCACGCTTGTGAAATGGCACATTATTAAAAAGTCCTCCCACAACAAATATAGGAGAGGATGTGGAGAAAGAGGAGCCCTATTACACTGCTGGTAGGAATAGAAACTGGTGCAACCATTACGGAAAGCAATCCGCATTTACTTTAAAAATATAAAGGGAAGGGAAAGGGCACAAAATGGAATAGAAAAGATCACAAGGGACCATGGAGATGGATCACGGGTGAATTGGTGGTGGGCTACCCAAGGGGAATGCAAAATGTAAAAGACATAAATAACAATAAAAATATATATTATATTAAAAAATATATATATAAAAATAGAATTACCGTATAATCCAGCAATTCCACTTCTGGCCATATACCCAAGGAACATGAAATCATCAATACAAATAACAATATGTTCCACAATGTTTATAGTAGCATTATTTATACTAGTTAGGACATAGAAGGAACATAAATACCCATCAATGGATTATGAAAATGAGGAGTACAATTTAGCTAAGATAAAGTATGAAATACAGTCATTTTCAACAAAAGAGAGGGAGTTTGAGAAACTTATGTGTATCAAAGTAATTAACAAAAACATACACTGGAATTTATATAGCAGACAATTTGATAATGTAAAAACACTTAAAAACTAGTGGATATCAATAAAGACTGTAAAGACTCTGAGGTCTTTACAAGGGAATAATAGGGATAGTGGTAGGGAAAATATAAATGATAAAGAAATGCTTGGCAATAGAATAGACTGCTGTCTGGAGTAGCCCATTCTAAGCTTGTCCATGTTATCCTGCAAAATAATAGATTTTTTTAGAAACAATTCACTAACCCCAGAATATCTACAAGGTAGAGGAATGCTACTATAAACCATCTCCAATTATGAGTGCCCAGAAATCTAAGTGAACCCATGAAACATTTCTATTTCTTCTCTGCAGTCCTTACATATTCTATATTAAAAGACGGTTTTCAAGGAGTTATTTAAAGTTGAAAGGGTAGGGAGAGTATTCAGAAATAAACAAAAAATCAAAGAAATCCCTTGGTACACCAAAACACATATATCAAATTATGATCTGAGTTAATGAAATTATGTATTGCTGTTTGTAATGATAGTATTTCTGTGCTAGTATTTTGGCACACTTGGATCAATTGCTTTGTATTATTTATTCTATGACAACTTTAGAAAAAGTTGACTAATTTCACTAAATTGAAGAGAGCTAAAGGAATCATAAGTTTCTATTTTTACTAAAGGTCACATTGAAGCAAATGGTGGACACTGTTACTTCTAAAGGTTATATATTTAGCAATTTTTAATTATTTTCAATAAATATAGTACTTGGGCTTAGGTTACAGATACGCCATGATATTGAAAGTCTCTGTATAGAACTGTTTATTTATGAGAACTTGTCATAAAATTGTCACTATCTTGTATTCTTGTGTTCGTGCAAGCACCTTCTCCCCTCCTTTCCTCTAATAAGGCTAACTTTTTTGGATATAAAAAAAGCCACTCTCCCTTTTCCTATTTTGACAGTTATCATTACATTATAATTCTGCTTACATCTGTCCTCTCTACTAGATTGAAAAGGCCAAAATGTGTTGTTAGGGAAATCAAGTTTTAAAAGATTTTGGTTTAATAATTTCCTAACTTGTGGTTAAATTTAGTTATATATATTTTTTCTTTTAGTCCAGGGTTACATATCATATTTTACTCTATTTTCTTGTAGAGGCTTTTAGAATTGACTCTTATGGGACCTAATATAATTTTCAGCAGAAACTGATACACTGGTGAAATCCACTTCTGATAAAGATAAACACTCCTTATATACACAGAGAAAATTTGAGCCAGCACAATTGTAACATAGTCATGAAACATGAATTAAAATAACCATTAAAAATAAAATAAATTATGAATGAGAACAGAAGTAAAGAGAATGTCTCATACCAGATCAGATTCATCTTGGGATGAACTCCGACTTTTTAAACATGTGAGGTATTCAATTA
Source organism: Scalopus aquaticus (assembly GCA_004024925.1). Classification (NCBI taxonomy): domain Eukaryota; kingdom Metazoa; phylum Chordata; class Mammalia; order Eulipotyphla; family Talpidae; genus Scalopus; species Scalopus aquaticus. Next base: position 53,381 of record PVIJ01009380.1, read on the forward strand.
ACTTAGACTGTTAAGCTCGTTTCAGTTTTTCTGATATGATTTAAAAATCACAGATCATCTTTTTGACTCTTTCACACAAAAAGAGAAAGTAAATGATGTTTATATTTGTTTTCTACGTAATACCAATTAACTTACTTTGCTTCAGGAAACTTCCAAATTTAGGAAACTTCTAAGAGGAAAGTTGTCATCTCAATGAGAAGAACAGGGCATATTTCCAATTCCACCCCTAATTGAAATTAGTTGTCAGATCTCCATCTGACATGTGGCTTTTACCCACATTTATCCATGGATTTTCACAGACTTCTAGGAGGCTGTTATAGGTTGTAAAGAATGCATTTGGGTTCTTTAAAAAAGCAGTGTAAAAAGAAGGTTCTATCCAGCATTAGTACATTTCAAGTGGGGCATATGTTATGATATTTTAAAACTTTGGAATTAAAGTATGATATACATTAATACATTATAATGCAGTATTGTTTCTGCATAGGAGAATTATTGAAAATATATGTACCCTCAACTGCAAGAAAAGAATTATCTCTGGTAAAGATTTAGTTATCAAACTCAAAGTGAAATTTACCCTCAGAGAGAAAGTAAATGGAAGAAAAAAAGGACAAAATTTGACTTTTGTGCATTCTGTACATCGTTTTTGTCTTTCTATTTTATACATTACCAAAGGCAACTTTAGCTAAAGAGTCTTGCTTTGTAAAAGCAATAGTTTTCAGATTATTTTGTTAAGATAAACATGTTAAGAACATGTTTATCATCTCAACATACATAGTTTTTGGTTAAGATTAATATTCTTTCAGCATTATATTGTGAACACAATTTAGCAATAACCTAACATCAAAAAGTATGTAAATTTCTATAACTTTGTGGATGACTAATGGATGAAACCATAGGAGAGTACAAGTCTAGATGTTTATTTTACTCTAGAGATAGAACAAAATATCTGATGCCAACTACATGTACTACAAATTCCTGTCTACTAAAAACTTCCATTAACTGGATGACCTTTACAAATATGCAGAAGTAAGAACTGAGTATAACCCTTAACCAAAAGCATAAGCAATGATTCCAGATCATGTTTTCTAAAACTACTTTGAATCTGGTACTCAAGTACTTTCTATATTTTTCATTTTGCATAAAAAGCAAGTATGGGTTTCTTGTCCATAGTGGGAAAAGGGCACAGACTGCTCTAGAGAATCTGAGTGAAGAAATTGTGAAATATATAATCAATGGAATATCATTCAGCTATTTAAAAAAAAAGATGAAATATTGTCTTTTGGAACAAAATGGATTGATCTTCAGGTGCTTACACTAAGTGAAATAAGCCAGAAAGACAGTTATCAGAAAGTTTTACTCATTTGAAAATATATATAACCAAAGAGGAGATTCAGAAGAAAGATTGCATCAGAGGAGGTTCCCTGAATTACTGATGGGAGGATAATACGAAAATAATGTAGAGGGAGAGTAGATCCAGAGGGTCCTGTGACTTAGGGTCAAACTAGAGCACTTCTTGGATTTTGGAGAACTACACTGTCCACACCATAAGGGACAGCTCAGAAATTCAACTCCATACAACAAAATATGGGTGGAAAGAGATGCATACAGACTATGGCTAGAAAGCAGGAGCCTGCTATGCATATCTGGGGAGCTGTGCTTCTATGTATGGCCAGTGGCCCTGGGGAGGGGAAAACCAATTAGTATAGAGGCAGATTCACCTTTAACTGAGGGTAGATACAAGTGGCTAAGCTAGGGTGCCCAATGTGGGCCTGGTCCATGATGAAGATGGCAGGGTACAGAATTTACTCCCCCTCCCACACCCCTCCAGGACTCACTGCACCTGATCTGGTGAAACAAACAGAATACCACTTAGACTAAGGAGATGTGAATCTAGAAATGAAAGAGGAGGGCTTTCAGCAATACCACAAACACAAACCACTCCTGTACACAACTTCACCAGTGACTACACCCCTTTAAAGACTTTCACCAAGTCCCGACTCACAATCTTCAGATTAATACTCCCTGACACACAGCAGTGTCTGCTAGAAAAGTAGAACTTCTGCATTGATAGGACACTTGGGGAAAAAAAACAAACAAACAGCAACCTCGAAAGCTGCCACATGGGGAGAACAAATCTCCAAAATTCAAACACAAAGACACAGAAGATCTTTTTTCCCTATCAGATATGGAGTTTAAAATTGCCATGATACAAAATTGGAACAAAACACAGAAAAACTGACCAAAGATGAAAAAGAAAACAAAGAAAAATAAATGTCCGAAAAATAAAATCAATCAAAAGAAGGTCAAAACAAACTTTAAATAAGAAGAGAAAAGACATGCAGGATATAAAAAGATCAATAGAGGAGTTTTAAAAATTATCTAGAAAGTAATAAAGTAGAATAGACCAAATGCAGATCAAATCAGTGAACCTGAAATTGGAAATGAATAAAGAATACAGGTTAAAAAATAAAAAGAACTGAAGAAATACTTCAAGCATTATCTAATTCCACCAGGTAAGACAATACAAGAATAATGGGTATTTTGAAAGGGGAAGAGAGATGGGAAAATGTATTGAACGTAATAATAGAGGAAAACTTTTCAACTTCCAAAACTTGGAGAAGCAATGAAATATACAGGTCCATGAAGTAAAAAGAACACTTGCTCACCTAAATGTAATGAGACCTACACCCAGTCACAGCTATGAAACTTCCAAGAGCTCAAGACAAAGAAAGGCTATTGAACATGGTTAGGAGAAAGATAACCTATAAAGGTACCTCCTGCCAGGCATACATGTGCCATCTCTGTGGAAATACTACAGGCTAGGAGAAAATGGAATGATATTTTCAAAATACTCAGATAAAAACTGCCAGCCAAAAATACTATGGCCTGCAAGATTCTCTTGGATATGAGGGTCTTCTAAAAATGGTGAAGCTAATATGCATTCCCTCCAAAAAATGTTGAAAGCACCTCTCATATACAAATCAAAGGGAAGAATATACACCAAAAAATGAATAAGGAAATAGATGGAATCAGCAAACTAAAGACAAATGGCAGTAGACCATCATATATCAATAACGTTCCTAAAGTAAATGGACAGAATGGCTGTCTGGATTAGAGAACAAAATCCAACTTTCTACTGTCTACAAGAAATTCAACTGAACTCGAAAGTAAATAAAAGCTCAGAGTAAAGGGTTGGAAAGAATTCCTACAAGCAAATGGGGACCAAAGAAAGGAAAGAGAGCCATATTTATATCAGATAAAATAGATTTATCAGCACAATATTGGTTGGGGACTTTATCACTCTACTTTCACCAATGGACAGATGAACTAGACAGACAATTAATAAGGACACAATAGTCTTAAACATGGAATAGACCACATAGCTAAATAGTCAATAGGACACTGCACCTCCAAAAAGCTGAATACACATTCTTATCAAGTGCACCTGGGACGTTCTCCAGGATACACCACATATTGGGTTACAAAACAAGTATCAACAAATTCATGAATATTGAAATCATATGAAGTATCTTCTATGATCATAATGGTATCAAACTAGAGGTCAATCACAAAAAGAAAACAGGATAAGCCTTTAATATGTGGATAGTGAACTAAACTCTCTTGAATGACTATTGGGTTAATAAGGAAATCAAAGAAGAAATTTGAAAAACAAAACAAAACAAAACAAAAGCTACAAATGAAAATGGAAATATAACCTAAAAAAACTTATGGTACTATGGGACACACAAAAAAACAGTACTAAGAGATTCAGTGCAATTCCTATCAAAGTTTCAATGGCATTTTTCAAAGTAATAGAACAAACATTAGTGAAATTTGTATCAAACCACAAGAGACCCTGAATAGCCAAAAGAATCCATGGAGATAGATCACGGGTGAGTTGGTGGTGGGCTACCCAAGGGGAATACAAAATGTAAAAGACATAAATAACAATAAAAAAAAATAAAAAAAAACAGATTGGAAAAATTTGTGTTTTGTAGTTCCAATTTGAGGATGTTTGAAAGATGAATATGCTAAACACACTTAATAAAATTCCAGAAGTTTTTATGGTCTTACTGAATTCTGAAAGATTTCCAGACATAGACATGGAAGTCCAATTGCCTCAGTTATCTTTTTTCTATCTTTTTTTAAATACCCGTGTTTTCAAAATCCTCATCATTTGACTGAATAGCTACCAGTGACACTAAGATTTTTATAGTGCTCCTAATATCACCTTACTGTTCAGGTCTAAGAATAAATTACAAAATGATTTCCAGTTTTGAATAAATTGTGCTAAATTAATCTGTGGAAAATTTTAAATCCCTTAAAATTAACTAGTCATATGATTCTTGAAATGCCAAAGAGTTGGTTTTATCTGAATTTACTTTTCTTTTTTTGAATTAAGTGGTTGCTTTAGCACCTTAGATAAACAGCCTTTCTGGGATGAAAAATGGGCATGTCTCCATCTTTCTGTCAATAGACTTGCTTCCAAATTGTGTTACAAGCTAAAAAGTGAAAAGTTCAGCCTTGCATCTAATGCAAATTGGAAGCAAACTATTTTAGAGGAGTATTTGTCAAACTTTTCTTTTGAAGTTGGCCTAAAGGCAGAGCAGAATGAAGAAACATCTAAATCGGGGCCATGAGCACAAAATTTACTCATGTTTTATTTGAACTAGTTGTGTGGATTTTGCTTTCTACTCCCTATTGTTTATCATTAAAAAAAAATTGCCCACATGAATATCCATCAACATGAATGATCCAAGATGGAGCCCTCAGTAAACTGCAGAGTATACTTAAGGTATTTTTATCCTGGTATGGATGGAAAGATGTAAGTTTGATTTTAACAAAACATAATGATCCTGCAAAATAATACAAGGTTGGGGGTAGGGTCATATTGTAATACTTCAACATTTTTTTGAAGATATATTATTTATTTATTTATTTATGCATACAAGAACTGGGATGTAGGCCAGAGGTGTGGGGCGTGAGAGGATTCACCAGAGAAAGAAAACAGGCAGATCTACTGAAATACACTGCTGAGGGGAGCAACGGGCGAGACAGGAGAGGTCTGTTGCACCATGTGAGCTAGCTCCCTGGCCAGGGCTCAAACTCATGCCACAGCGGCTGGCAATAGCTTGATAGCGGTGAGACTTAACTGCTGCACCACCAGGGAGGCCCAAATAATACTTCAAAATTATCCACTAAATGTTCACAATTTTTACTGTTCATTTTTGACAATGTATTTATTTTCTCTTCTTTTCGTTTTAAATTACTTAACTTTGGTAATCATATTGCTAGGCAGCATTTAAAAACTATTACATGCTATATTTAATTTTAGAAGAATAAATAAGCTCTTAGAAATGCAATTTTTCTCTCAACCTATTTTCAATATAGAAGTAAGCCTCTAACAATCCAAGATATAGTTAAAAGATCAAAAGTTGAGTCAAAAGCTTCCAAAGCAAGTGAAATATTGGGGCCAATTCATCTTCCCTGGCTGTATAATTGGAGGTATCATATGGTTGTATTTCAATAAATTAAATACCCAAAGGAAGACTAACATATTTCCAGCATATTTACTCCATTATCTTGTTTAGAATTGAGAAAATTCATAGAACGGTACGACAGAATGAAACCCCAGACAGATTAAAGTTCACAAATGTTGAAGGACCTGATTTAAGGCCACTGTTTGAAAATACTAGCAAGGTCTCTGAGTCTTAAGCCTATAGTCTTAGATATGCAGTAATTAGCAGCAAGGAACTCAAAAAGGAGACTCAACACCTTGGTGTCCTTATTTGAGTCTTTAAAAAGACAGTATCATCCATGAATCAACTTGTTACCATTCCCAGCACCGTATGAGTCATAATTATTCAGGATCTCAACTTAAAAGCAAGTTTTAAATGATCCTAGATTATGCCAATGGAAATAATATTACCAAATCATTTTTAAGAGATGTACTGAAATGAAGGTTACTTTTATTTGAAAATGTGCTTGTTCTTCAGGGGTTAGTGTTCTCTAAATAAAAATTTTTGACTGACAAGCATGCTAAGTTTTTATACCAATCGCCAATGCACAACACCCACAAATCTATCAATCAGAGAGTTAAAAAGCTTTGTCCTATAACACACTTAATACCCAGTGTAACCAATTAGTATTACCATTCCTTGATGCAATACAAACTCATTTCCTTAAACTGTTATTGCTCTGAACTCCAGGGTTATAAATGAGCAGACGCAAGTTGATTTGCATGTAATAACAGTGGCAATAAACCTTTCCTGGTTCATGCAATTTTCCCCATCTGTTAACAGAGAGCAAGTTTAAGATCTATTATTCCCAGAAGGGGACTTACCCAGCTGGACATCTATAACACTTGGCTGATTCTCCATGGGGAACAATGGTTTGGGAGGCTTGTCTGTGAGTAAAGCTGGAAGAGAAAATGAAAGAGGGTAATGGAAAAATTGAGATAAATTACAGGATAGGAAAGATTCTATCGTGTATTCTATTTAATGTTTGTAGACTTGATGGCGTGTAAACATTTATTAGACAGCGCTCCTACTTGAGTTGTTATGCTATCCATACAATATCCATTTCCCAGCAAATTTAGAGCACCATTGATTCACTGTAAATAGGCAATTTTGACAGTAACACTTTCTAACAAGATCAAACAAATAAGCTATTTTGATTGATGTTTATAAGCTTGTCAGTGTAAAGAAGTATAGATTTAAAAAGTACAATTAGAGAAACATTAAATCCTCATATGTACTCTTTATGAAATATATTCGTAATGAACATTCCTAGAAGACTGAATCTTCTTCACCTTTGAATAAACCCCACTCTCCATTTCAGCCTCCCAAACAATATAATAAAGCACCAAAACCTTCATTAGGATAATTGATCAAAAATACTAATAGTACATCTTTTGTTCACCAAGTCCTGTTTTAAATGCTAAAGGGGAAGGAATCAGTCTTTCTACTTGCCTTCAATTTATAATCTAGGACTATGAACACAAAGCTGGCAATAAAAAAGATAAAAGAACAAAGAACACAATTTCATGAAAAATTGTAGCATTTCAACTGAAATGCTGTGTGTGGTGAATAAATGGAAAAAGGAGAGTCAATATTGACTGGCAAGGTCAGGGAAAATTTTATGGAGGAAATGGTTCTCCACATAGACTGTTAAGAATTGGAGAAGACTTGGAAAGGCAGAAGATAAGGAAGGAGAAATGTGGGGAATATTAATCATACAAAATGAGGAAAAGAGGTAGAACTTAACAAACATAATGTGCCTAGAGAAGGATCTGGAGGAATTGGGTGGGGTGGGGTAGGATGAAGAGAAAATTACTTTTGATATGGAATAACTGCAAATGAAATATGAGAGCGCTCAATTTAGAGGATCGTGAGAAACATGTAGAGGTGTTTGTACATGATACGGACAACTAGAAGGCCACAGTAGATGACATGAATAACAAGAAAGACTCAGGTGAAGGGCTATCTATTGATTGCCTTGATATGTAGGATGAGCGTGAAGAGAATGAAACCACATAAGAGGACAGAATAACAACCCTGCAGTGGGGGCACAAGGAGTCATACTAGTGGAGTCTGAAGAGAAGAATATGGAGGCAAATTTGAGCGGCGTCTAAAAGAAATGAGAGGAGAATCTCAAAAGCACAGTACTTGACGACAACCTTTATATCAAGATATGGTTTATATTCTGAATTCCTTTTCATTGTTTCTGTATTTGTTTTGCTTCAGCTATCCAAGTAGACTCCTACCTACTAAAGGCAAATATTTTATACTTATTGGTGTTTCATAGGAGACATAGCATAGAGCCAAACATAAAAGAGACAGTCATGCAACCACCGCTAATTAACTGGCTTCGGAATTCCCTGTTGACAAGAGAGAAGTTCATCTCATATTTGGAAGGATGTTTAGATGAGAAATAGGAAAGGTGATCATATCACAGGCAAATTTAGGTTAATATGCAAATTTGGGGAGGATCCTAAAATAGCTGTTGATAGTAAACAAACATACCATACATTCACTTACAAAAGACCTTTTTTTTCTAAATATATATTTTATTGTTATTTATGTCTTTTACATTTTGTATTCCCCTTGGGTAGCCCACCACCAATTCACCCGTGATCCATCTCCATGGTCCCTTGTGTTCTTTTCTACAAAAGACCTTTATGTAATATTGCCTTCATCCTCCTAATATCCAAACTGCTTGAAAATTTTAGTGAAGTATTTATTTTGATTTTTCCAACAAATCTTTATTGAAGGCCTAAAACACATTTTGTCCTTACAGAATCAAACAATGTTTTTAAATTAAGTTGATCAGGCCATACAATAGATAAATATATTGCCAATATTCTTCAATTCCAAAATACTTTAATTACCCTTAATAATCTAATATTATTATTTGAAATGTAAAGGATATACTTTAAAAAAATTAAAATTTGGATTCAAAATCCAGTTGTAACAGATGTTCAATTTTGTTGTTGTTTTTAACAGCAAAATATTGGGAAACAATCAAAATAAGCATTCGTGGATTAAATAACATTATGGTACTTCCACATACTGATATATTATGATGTAGCTACTTAGAAGAAGTATTAGGTAAACATGTACATCTATTATGAAAATATTTCCTAGATAGATCCTTCAGTGAGAAAGCAAGTTTCCAAATAATGTGCACAGAATACTATCCTTTGTATAAAAAAGTAAGTATCTATGTGTGGATCGAATATTTAATATCTTTGTATGAGTATGGGATATATATATATATATATATATTTGTGTAAGGAATTATTTTATATAAATTTCTATAGGAATTGTAATATCTCTGGAATGTATACATGTGAAACTGGTAACAGTGATTTCCTCTGAGCAGAGGAACTAGATAGCTGAGGGTTATTTAGGGGTTGGTAGAAGGGTGATATAGGCAGGCATAGAAAGATGTAATTTTTACCATATACCTTTTATACATTTTGAAAACCATGCATACACTGTGTATTCAAATCATTAATAATATTAAGTAAAATGCAGCCACTTATATTTATAAAAACTATTTTTTGTTTCCTGTAGAATTTTTCACTTTGCCTTATACAGTCAGGTTATAGACACTTAGCTGGCTGGAACTAATTCTTTGAATTATTTCAAATATGTCTTCCTATAATTAAATTAACTGGAATGTGATGCGTGGGAAACAATTGAAAGCAATGTATTTCATGTTCAAACATGAGCATCTTATCCAACATTAACCACAATATGAATTAGGAGTCACTGTTGTCCCTCACCCTTACCTCCTGCCGTAGACTATGGATGTATTTACGCTGATCTTATTTTTGTTAAATGCCAATAACTGAAGGGACATTTATTAATATTAATGGTTGTTTTAAGTGTCTTAAATTTATAGGTGGTTCATAATTTTCAAAGTGCTTCCCGATACATTAGCTCATGGAATGTATACAGTGACCTTGGAAGGTAAGAAACAGAGTTATAATTATGACCAATTAATTTAGAGATGAAGTTTTTGAAACTTACATGGTCTCACCTGGTGTTTCCCTGTGACCAAAAGCCCCATTTGCAGGACATATAGGAGGATAGATATAAATTGTAGACAGGATACAGGTAAAAAATGCTCAGTACTGATTCAATTGCTTTCGCCTCTTTAATAAGCTAAATTTTCTAAGTAAATGGGAGTGAATGTGGCAAACAGCCAGGTTAAACATGATCCCTATATAGGACATTCCACATAATATAATTTCTCCCTAAACCTTTAAATGAAAGGGGATGAACTTGCACTTACCCCAACACATCCCAGTGAGATGTATGGGTGTGGAGCCTCATTAAATTCCAATATCATGTCTAGGCCTGGGAATTGCCGAGAAGTTAAGAACGTTTGTGATGATAAAGCAGCAACTGCAGCAGTTCATCTGGATCCTGACCACCAGCCCAGAGACAAATCTATCAGCACCCAGAATAATTACAGCATTTGCAGATTAGCTAGAGCACATGCTCCATGGGCAGCCAAGCGCATTTCTTTATTCTTTTCCTTTTTTTTAAGCTCATCTGAAATTCAGTTATTCTTGGAGAAATAAAGGAATGAACTATGAATACTCAGCCCCATGAATAACAGGATGAAGATTTACAATTAGAAGGCTTACTCTGGACCTTTAGAAGGACTGTGATAATCTTTAAATTTGCTGCACTAGCTTCATGTGTTGATTGAAAGAACGGGAGCAAAAGGATGCAGTTTGGTACTCAAATTTCAGTCCACACTTCCTGCCCTGCATTTTGTTCTGTAGCTGTTTATGTTTACCCTGTTCTATGCAGTACACCAGGGCACTAGCTTAATGTGCTTGTGAAGCTACCATTGTTACTACTTTTGAAAGCTCCGTTTTACTTGTTTGATACCACTTTCCTGAGGACTGTGTCCATAAAATTAGCTTTTCTTTCCCACTGTTAGGCAAAGGTTGTGTCTACCTCTACAACCAGATCAATGGGTTTAGCTGAAATGATTGTTCAATTTCCATGAAACTAGTATAACAATCAGGAAAATTAGTTGTTTGAAGAAATCACTTTAACTGCATTGGCTCAATGTTACAAACTGTTAATATAAATTTCATTGTTCTCTTTTGTTGTTGCCTTGTCTGCTTAATTAGACTTACTGAAGAATTAAGCAAGGTGCAGAAGGACAGCTTGATACAAGAGTCACTACACTATGAACATAAAGAAACCCATTAGTTTCTATGGATGAAGTCATTCTAGGATGTATTATGTTCAGGTTAATGAAATAGATCCCTCCAAATTTACTGAAACCAACACTGAATTTACATTCCAAAATCACTATTTTCAACACAATATTTAATCAAAATCTATCACTGTCTATTATATTTACAAGAGGGCAAATCTGAATCTGTCAGCTGGGAACATAAAGGCAATCACATTACAGATTTTTAAAAAATTGCTGGAGGGCCCCCCTGGTGGCGCAACGGGTTGAGTCTCAGCACTACGAACTATCCAGAGCCACTGCAGCATGAGTTCAATCCCCAGGCAGGGAGCTTCCCATATGGTGCAGCAGACCTCTCCTGCCTTGCCTGCTGCTCCCCTCAGCAGTGTACTTCAGTTGATCTGCCTGTTCTGCTCCCCGCTGTGTCTCTGGTGAATCCTCTTACCACCCCACACCTCTGGCCTATACCCCAGTTCTTGTATGCATAAATAAATAAATCTTTAAAAAATTGCTGGACTTTTTACCCATACTTCTATTTTAGCAATACTATAGCCAAGCTACTTCCCTCATTTGTCCCATAAACAAAATGAATTAATTTCCATCTCTGCATTTTATCTTAAACTCTTTTCCTAAGGTTGGAAAAAATAACAGTTACCATTTATTTGGTATCTACTGTGTGCTAGGCACTGTTCTGAAGCACTTCATATTACATTTTACAAATAACTTACCCAAAGTCAAGTCAAGTCATTTTTGGCTAGTTACACAGTAATCTAAACCAAGTTCTCTAATATCACTATGCCCACATTGTCTAAGATATTTCCTTCCTTTTCATCAGTCCAAGTCCTATCTAGCCTCTAAAAGTTTAAATCCTGCATGCACAAAAAAATTTTCCCCAATAAAAGTCTAAGCAAATCTTTTGCCTTTTGAAATCCTAAAGCATTTACTATTACTTTGATCCATACATTTGCTTCATAGCATATGCTATTTATAATAAAAATAAAACCAACTTATATGGGTTAAGTCTAATCTCCCTATCTACATTTTTGACAAGGATCATGTCTCACATAACCCAGTAACTAAGATAGTGTCTGACACTGTAGAACAAATAAGCACAATTTCCAGATTAACTTCCTTCCCCCATTATATGTGTTCTATAAAAATGGGTCCTTCTTGGGTTAAAATGAACAGAAACCAACTCTTGCTGATTTAAACAAAAGGGGAATTTATCAAGGATGGATAGGAAGTCCGGGGTACTAGGTTTAGAAGTAGGTGCAGATGTATAGGTAAAAGGGACTATATAACAATGTTACCTTGATGCCATCATTGGATCTGATTTAGTCCAACTGGCTATACAGTTTTAAAAAAATGTTTTCTTTCATGTTTTGTCTTCTTTGCCCTTCTTTGATCACTTTAATCAAGATTGAAAATTCCAGGCAAGAGAAGCTGAATGAATATGTTTGGAGGTCCAGCCCTAGCCAAGACTGTACATACACTTTGAGAAAAAGAATTCCCTAAAGCAGGATTTCTCAACCTCAGCACTGTTAACTTTCAGTGCCATAACATTCTTTATTGCAGGTGACTATCTTGTACAATATTGGATGTTTACCAACATCTTTCACCTCTACTCACTAAATGGCAATGCCATCCTCCCTCAGTTGTGACAACTCTCCTGTCCCCCCACCCAACTAAAAAGATATCCATATATTAGCAAATGTCTCCTGGGAAGCAAAGTTGCCCCTAGTTAAGAATCACAGTCCTGAAGGAAGCTAGGCTGCTGTTAGAAATAAAAATATATGGACTACTACATTATAGACTAACTCCGGGAGTACATTTACATTAGTTTCTATGCAAATGACATACACTGGAGTGTGTGGTATTAATGGGATATCCCAAATTTTTAATAAAATATGGCCTGGACCACACACAGCCTCTATAGCAGGCAATGGGTTTTATCGATTAAAAACAATGATATTTTCAATGCCAAACTCTTTTCAAGTAAGTCAAAAGTCACTGACCTTTATCATCATATAGCAACTGTTCGCAGGACTCAAGCCTCTTAAAAGTCATCTAAGTCACAAAGTAATTGCAAAATGTAGCACAGTGACCCTTTTGCCCCAATCTGCCCAGGTGCACATGTAACATAATTGCCTGATATTCTGAGAGAACTGAGGATCTTAGGAAAGAATATTCTTCATGTGGGAAAACAAAATTCAGGTCCTTAATAAGCAAATTAGATCTAGGGAGAGCCAGGAAAATTAACATCTTAAATGTTTCCTGTAATCATGAAGGGAAATGAGCCAACCCTAGTCAAAGTGTTGACTAGTTTCAGGATTTCATGAATGAATGAGTCTAGAAATCGCTGAGTTCTGGAAATATCATAAGCACTATTCATCTTTGGAAAGGAATATCTCCATTTTAATTAACTATATACACTTCCTAATTCTGAATTATTATGCACATATTTTACAGACTATTTAGTCCAATATATTATAAATACATTATTTCTAGGATTATTAAGTTGAAATTCCTCTAATTTACATGATCATTAAAGAAAATTACACAATAAACATGGTTATTTAATATCATCTTTAGTGTTCCAAACTTATAAATCCAACCAGACCCAGTCTTGGATGAAATGTTTCTCCTTTGCCCCAAGCATACTTGTTTTTTGCACCCTACTTTGAAGATTCTTTGCCTGCTTTTAGGCACCCAGGGACATGCCTCTCTAATCAAAACCCGCTACTAAGAAATCTCTTCAATTTAAACTCTGATATGAATTTCAGATGACTGTACCTCCTCTCTTAAGGTTTTTTTTTTTTTAATATATATTTTTATTGTTATTTATGTCTTTTACATTTTGCATTCCCCTTGGGTAGCCCACCACCAATTCACCCGTGATCCATCTCCATGGTCCCTTGTGTTCTTTTCTATTCCATTTTGTGCCCTTTCCCTTCCCTCCCTCCGGCTCCTTCCTCCCCCCCTCCCCCCCCACTGATTGTCTATCTCCCACCCGGCCTC
>PVIJ01009381.1:0-67244 GCA_004024925.1 Scalopus aquaticus
AGCTGAAAATTTAAAAAAAAAAAAAAAAAAGCTTTTCCTGCAGTGTCAAGTGAGTAACTGAATATGCCCTTTATGCCTAAATATGCCCTTTATGCCAGCAACAGGCAACAAGGATCCTGCTTGGACCCCACAGGCTGGGGAGACCTAGCGTGCCAGTGTTATATGTTTGTCTCTATCTCCACCTGCTGGACAATATGAAATATAAATGCAATATTTTTTCTGTCATAGAGATATATGTACATATATCTATCTATATATTCCATATATATCTCTATGTATATTTTTGATGAATGACTCATTTAGATTAAAAAAAATCCTATCTTGATATCAGAACAAAGGTGACGACTGCCTCATGGATTTTCCCATGTTACTGAAATGAGCAGTGGGTGCTCACGACACCTTGTGATCTCACGATAAGACAACATTGTACCAAGGAATAAAAATGATGCTTCATATGGGCCATGAGCTGCTCAGTGCTCAGGAAAACAAAGGACTAAGTGAGAGGGAAATGCAAGTCCATTTGAATACAGGTTTTAAGCCTTAAATATCTAAATTCCACACGGTAGGCATCATTAAAAAGAAAGAGCATGTGATATTATTCCAGCAGCTGAAACACAGAATACCTTGAAGTACTGCCATTCCTTAAACTCGTTCAGATTGCAGTGTGTGATCATCACTTTGGCCCCGTCGGGCCCCTTTGTCAGACACTGGTCGTACTGCATGAGCTGATTGGCTTCATTAATTCGGAAGAGCTAGTAAAAAGAAAAGAAATAAGAAACTAACAGAATACTTTCCTCCGCTGATCTGCATTAAGGAAAAAAACCCACGAAACTTAACTCCTGTAATTAAACTCAATGACTACCTTATTTTTCTGTAACTTTTCAATATGTTCAGAACTTCAAGTCCAAAGACAGAAATTACAATCATTTTGAAGTTAATGAAGATGTCTATGAACACCCAAAGGGTTATGTTCTGTATCCTCTAGAATGGGTCATCAACGCATATTTATTAGGTGCCAGTAATGTGAAAAAGGGACCGGATAACACTCGACAATCTATATCAGAGATAAGACAGATACGTGTGGGAGAAAATATATTAACGAAACGCACATTGCTGGCAGTAATATCCCAATTTATTGGGGAGAAACCAGGGAATACGCAACAATATTCGCAAATGAAATTGCCAGGAGCTAGGTGTACATAGTTACAGACTTACACAAGAATATATGGATCTCTTAATGTTAGACCTAAATTATAGATTCAGTATGCTTATGGGAAAACCAGCACTGCTGTTATCTCTTCATTTAAGTAAACGTTTTAGCATTGTCAACTTCTTACAGATGTTTGATTAAAACAAACAAAATTACCAAGTGAAAACCAGGCCGAACCGTGCGGTCAGTAGGCCTGGCGGCGCGAGGCAGGCCAATCCCAGCACGCCAGACTGGCTATTTACCTGGTTCCCACCCATCCTGTGACACGGCCCGAGTTCCACGAAGCCTCCGTTTGTTCTTCCCATGCTGTCGATGCAGTAAGCAGTTTCGAAGCCTCTGATCTAAAAGACGAACAAAAAAAACAGGCAAGTTCCGTTTTTAATAAATTCTAGCATCAGAGTGAGAGTGCCATGTTAAAGCTGGCCACGGACAGCGGAAAGCTGGGCATGTGAACGGCAGGGCGCTGCCGCCGTCACGGCTGAAGTCATTTATCGTCCCCAAATCAATACTGCATTCGACTCGTTCCAGCCGGGCAGCGGCCTACAGGTTTTGATAAAATAGCACAGATGAAAAGAATAAAAAGATGCCACTAGCACAAATTTCGGGTTCCAGATCACTCATGTGAACGCAAACCGCACAGGGTAACGCCCCAGACTGCAGCGGTGACAGACGCCGCCTGGATGTCCGCACTCGAACTGCCTGCTGGAGCCCGGTGGGCAGAGCTAACAGCAAATGGGCCCGTGAGACTTTCCTGACTGTGGAGAGCGGGAGAGGTAGAAACACGGACCCCCGTCTTTGGAATGCCTGTTTTGTATAAAAATCACTTTTCCTCTTTGGAAATACTATATACATATATCTCAACTACAAATTACTGGAGTATTTGAATAAAACATTTCATTTCTTCAGTCAGCAGGGAGCACCTATGACGTCGCGCTTTTAGAACAGACAAGGAGAAGCAAGAGGTGGTCCCAGGCCCTCGTGTCTGCAGGAGGCTCGGGGGGAGCGACAGTCAGGACTCAGGACGGAGCCTCTCACCCGCCTGGAGCTGCTCTGGAGGCTGCCGGGGACCTCTTCTCAAAGGCAGGGTTTAGTCCAGAAGGGGCAGGCAGACTGAGAGGGCAGGTGGAAAGTGCAAGGGCCAGGATGGGGTGAGACTGCAAGGAAGGACAGAAACTTCCATGGAATCATCCATGCTTGCATTGACCCATCAAATATTAACACTTTTTGCTCCGCTCACATATTCACGTATTCACGTGTTCATCTAGTCTCCGGTTTTTCACGCCATGGTGGATTGATTTGGAACTATTAGGAGCTATTTCTTTGATCGTACTCAGTCTAGAAGCTTTAATCTCTATGCATTTAAAATTTCATTAAAATATATCCAGTAGTTCAGGAGCTGTGTGTGTTTTATTGAATGCTTATACCATTCGTGCGGTGGCACAGAAACTAGCACAAGAAGTGTTAAGCGAGCACAGAACGGCTATGTGGCAGGTTCTCCCCCCTGTGAACAACAACCCAAAAAGGTGCTTGGCCCTCTGAATTTCCATTCCAGGGAGGGAAAGAGGGCCTGTGAGGAGAGAGAATAACGGACATGTTAGGAAGTGCTAAGCAAGGAGAGAAGACTAAGCTGAGCACGGTCAGGGGGGCTAGCTGCGAGATCTCATGGAGAAGGCGGCCTCCACGGGGAAGAATTCACCACGCTTGCCACGTCTGAGGGGAGCGCTGTGGGCAGAGGAGCAGAACAGGGGCGCTGAGGCCTTTTGGAGGACTGTGGGGCTGGAGAGACTGAGGTCACAGTAGCAGCGGGCAGAGGAAGGGGATCACAGAGATGCTTGAGGACACCCAAAATGGGGTGTCGCTACAGGTCTGCCAGAGGACTGACGTGGTCCCGACTCACATTGTAAAAAGATCCTCTGGCTGCCTGCTGGGTTGAAACAGGCTGCAGGAGGGAACGTTAGTCTCACGAGGGATGTGGTGGCTGACTCCACGTAGGAGGAAGGCTCGATTCTAGAACTGGATGTGAAGAGTGAGAGAAGGGAGGGTTCAGAGATGACACCAATGTTCTGGCCTGGGTCAAGAGCAACGGCAGCGGGGAGGGAAGAATTCAACGCTGGCGACACCGAGCCTGCAGCGCCTGGCGGGCACTGACGCAGAGATATGCAGAGAGCAGGAGAGTCGCCTGTCTGCACTCTGGGAGAGAGAGTCGGGTTGAAGACAGAATCTTGGAGTTGTTGGCACATGGGTGGTTTTCAGGCCACGAGACCGGACAGGACTGAGGGAACGCCTTCCCTTTACGGAGAAGGTGCTAGGCTGAGGGAGTGGAGATGAAGCCGCCCCAGGGCTGAAGGCCAGTTGGGAGTGAAACAGGATTGCCCTGGTGGAAGAGAGTGAACAGGAGCACAGCCAGCAGCCCTAGCGGCCTTCCTTGGCTCCTCTGTGCCCAAACTCTGAACGCTGGCACCCCCTAGGGACAGTTCTGGTCTCCGTGTAGTCTCCTCCCAGGGGATGTCAAGCCGCCTCTCCCAACAATCCGAGACCAGCAGCGGTAGGTGCAGAGCTGGGAAGAGGAGTTGGTGGCCAGTGGTCTGGGTGGAAGGGTGGGGGAGGGGACCACACAGGTTTTACCCAAAGTTTTGTCTGAGAATTCTCTTTCATTCACTCACTCTTCTCATTTTTCTCTACCTTTCCCCAAACTTAATCTCCACACACATACAAACATTGAGATCTGAATGTCGATTGATACTTACTTCTCCCCATTCAACATTTTTGGGTGGCAAAGGGTAGTGTGAGGTGATATCATAAGCGATTTCTTCCATGAACCATTTGAAACTTTTGCAGTTATGATCTTCTCGAAATTTCTTCAGCTCAGATATATCCCCGTATGCAAGGGCCTTGGATTCAGGCCGACTAGCATAGAAGTAGTCTTTATATTCATCCCACCAAACCTCTACAACTCGAACATAATTCTGTAAGGAAAGAAAATGAGTATCGTCATGAAAAAGAAAAGTATCTGCTAAGTCATGAACAGCCCACTTCAGATACATGAAACATGCATCTAAACAACATACAACAAGCTCACGTCAGCGGACATGACATTTAATTCAACAAACGCAGGTGAGCAAATGACTCTAATATGTGCACTGCCGAGGATAAAGAGGACTAAAGTGACAGACGCAGAAACTGATGGCCTTGAGCGGTAAGATTGGCTGTTCTAAGAGAATATGTGCTCTTCTGCTTTCAGAGGCTGGAACGGGAGCCCAGAGAGAGGTCTAGGAGAGGATGGCGGGATGACTGCGCTCCTTTTCTCATAACAGTGTCTCTAACAGAACCATGCTCCTAGGATGTGTAGGAAAAATCTCATTTCAGAACCATCACGAAAAACAACAGCTGTATTTAATCAAACACATTTTTGTTGATCTTGTTAGAAATATCATAGAATCATTTTATTATAACCTCAGATAACTGGATATTTTCTCCAGTTGGTGCATTTTAAGGAAAAGCAACTAGAGAACAATAAAATAAGGTGACACTGTGATAACTGACAAAGACCTAACGTCTCAGCTCGTGCACACACGTGCGTGCAGGGTGAGCTGAAGACAGACTTAGCACGTGCTCCCTCCGGTCCCTGGACACACATCTCCAGCAGCAAACTTTCTCCAGCCAGGGCTGAGGGAGTGTTTTGGGCGGTACAGTTTCTGTGGCAACTACTCGACTCTGCTGCTGTGGTGAGAAAGCGGCGCAGACACCGCGCACAGACTTCACTGCCTGGAAAGGCTGGACGTGGTCTGCGGGACACAGCCACGGACTATGTTTTCTGTCAGGAGTAGGCACAGTCAGCATCCAGACTAAGTGCCTCTAGACCACGAGATGACTATGAAAGTGTCCACGTGCTCCTGCAGGCACGAGTCACAAAAAGTCCCTGGGTTTAAAGCTCTAAGCAGCAGTGGCCTGAGAGAACATACAATAGCGTTGCTAAGTATTTTTAATCCTTGTAAATCCATCCAGAATAAGACAGAGTTCCTGTCATACTGGAATATTATGAAGAATTATGGGCACACGTGAGGTTATAATAACAGACAGAAGGAGCACGTCATTGTCTGGGGGTGGGGTGGGCCGAGGGGCACCATGGAGGGGTGCTGGACAGCTCAGCAGCAGGAATGGCTAGTGGGGTGGGGAGCTGTGTCCACAGCAAAGACAAGTGGCAGGTTGCGTGAAGAACTGCGTCCTGCAAGCAGTTCGCCATGAGGAATGTGGGGTGGGCTGAGAGGAAACTTGCCTCAGTTCCTCACCTTGAGATGAGACGCAGTTAAGACGAGAATCACACATCACAGTGTGTTGTGCAAATGAGGAGGCTGATCTCTGTCAAGCATTCACGTCTGTGTCTGGTATAGAGAAAGCACTAAAAAGACCTTGGGTACCATTAGTCTTATTTTAAGGACTTTGAGTTTCATCCTTTCCAGGAGAGTCATCAAAGGGTGTTAAGCAGGTAACATCAGATTTCACTTTCGGGGGAATAATGCTGGTGGGGAGTGCAGGGTGGACTGAAGGGGCTGAACCTGAAGACAGAGAGCCTCATAGCAGGAGACTTAATATCCACAGGACAGATCTGAAGACCTGTGGTAGGTGCAGAATGGAGCGGACTTAAGCAGGACCATCAGGGCAGGCAAGGTGGGAGGAGGGAGCCGGACTAGCCTGACGTGCCCCCTAAGTCCCATTCCTGGGCAACCAGAACAAAGGAAAAGGAATCACTTTTGAGGAGATGCTAACAAGTTCAACTTTGACTACTCTGACTTTGAAATATCTGAGGGATGTGGCAGAGAATAATTCTAGAAGGCAACGAACAATCAAGGCCAGAAGTTCAGAGAGGACAAATGGGACAGAAACGCAGCCGTGGGCCCTGGCACACGTGGTTGAACTGGACGGAGCTGAAACTGCAGAAAAGCACGCCCGCCCTCCGTGCGCTCTGCCTCGCCATTACGGGGTGTTTGTGAGAGATCAACAGTTAATTTGGAGGGTGGCTAAGTATTCCCCTCTGGCCTCTTCCCCGTGCAGCACTACCTTCCTTGAATCAAACTGACTTTGCATTGATATTTCGTGATTGTGGGTCCTACTCCCACGTAGGTCTTTTCCTGCAATGCCAGCCAGGCCCGGTGCTAATCTGGGGTGGACTCTGTTCTCTGGTGCGTATTTTAATCCCAGTACCTGATGCGGCCAAGAGTTCCATTTGGCCATTTCTAAGCTGATTTGCCGGGGGGTAGTCGCTGTCTTGGTTCTTCAAGACTCGCTGTCTCTGCTTCTTTATCTGTCTCCCTTTTGGGAGCTGTCCCAAGGTGCATCTGCAGCTAGTGACACACGTCCTTCTGCTCTGGACTTAGTGAAAGGCTCCAGAAAATGAAGGGCATCAGAGTCACGGGATCCCAGGGTTTATGAAGGCAAAACCCACGTCACAAAGTGGCCCTTAAAGGTCAGACGACTTCCTGCTCCCGGCAGGAGGCACTGGCCTCTGGGTGAAGCGTCCCTGATTTGAGGGACAAAAGGTATTAACCTTCTGCAAGCACTGCTCAAAATTTGATCCTAGTTACTACACACTTTTCCAACATGATCAATTTTTAAAAATCGACCAAAAAACCAAGTTTATTCACGTGTGAAAACAGAAGGTATAATTTCCTTTCAGCTAGTTTTCCTGCTGGCTCAGCCTTTTGGAAATTTATTTGAGGTGCCTTCATGGAAAATGTTCGACATGAGAAGCTTAGTCTGAACGGGGCGCAGTGAATAACCTCAACAACAAACTGTCTCATGGGCAAGTCTGGTCTGAGGCGACATCGAGGAATAGTGAGGGTGTGAGGGGCGCCCAGAGGGCATCAGTGACCGACTCATCTCCCTCCGCCTGTGTTCAACTCAAAGACTCACCTTCAGAGTTGGGGAAGACCCAACAGAAACAGGGGGCGGGTTCCCTTGCCAGCCCTCCAGACGGTAGATGTGTCCAACCCGGGAGCAGGGCACGAACAGGAGCTTGCCGCCACACTGCCATATCTGTCAGGAGAGATGCGGGAGGAGTTTCAAACACCAGAGCAAATTACAGCCGAAAATCTGCCTTGTAAATGTAAATCTAAAATCTCAGTAAGATACAGCGTCCACAGGGGTTCATGAACAAAGACTAATCTTAACCTAACTGGCTCGTTTTCCATGCTCGCAATAACCAGGCACCCTGGACGCAGCAGTAGCTGCTGTGAGAAGGCCTCCGCCTGGCCTGGCCAGTGCACTTGCAGCTCCGAGCAACCTTCCCCCAAGGTAACCTTGGGAAGTCTTCTGGAGTCTTCATTCCTAACATCATTCATCATTTCCATTGCTAATATCCTTCCCACCTCGGTGATTACTGTAATAATCTCCTAAGTGGCTTCTTCCCCTCTGGCTTCTCTCCGCTAATGCTGCCCTTATTCCTAGCAGGTGCCCATTCCAGCTGCAGGGGAGTGAGGGCAGGTTGCTGCCCTGCTTAAGGTCTCTGCTGGTTTCCCATCGCTTATCAAATTAAGCAAAGGCCTCCTCGCTCGGCAGCAAAGGCTCCTCAACACGGACCTGGCGTCGGCCCTGTCCACTTGCTCTTCTTGGGTGTCTCTCCTTCTCTGATGTCCTTTTGAGCCTGTCAGATTCTGCCACACCGTGCTCCTTACCATTCCCTGCCGACATTTTTCAAGTTTTACCTGAGCGCTGTTCCCTCTTCTGCTTACTGAGGCCTGCCCCTCTCGTCCCTGGGTCTCCGCTGCCGACGAATGGCCCTCTTCCTAGTTCCGCCTCAAGTTCTAGCTCCGAAGCGCTGCTGCGCCTTACCCCACCCGAATGCCACGGCGGTGTAGTGGACGTAAGCACTGCCCTAATCCCTTACCCACAGTAGGTTCCCGCGAGTCAGGACGCAGTGACTCCTCTGTCTGTCACTGGACATTTAAGACAAAGGTAATGAGCGTCTGACTGACTCAGACTGCGGAGCAATTCTCTTCCTTTCTTTTGGGAAATGGAGGCCCGGATGTGGCAGGGAGATAGCACCCTGTCGGTGTCAGAGTCACCGATGGGCTCCCCTCTGTCCTGAATCATTGGCAGGGGCGATGGGGGAACACGTGAGAGGGCTTGGGAGGAGGAGGAGCCATTTTCATTTCTGAAGCTTGCTGACCTCAGATTTTGAGCTGAGCCAGTAAATATGCAGTAAGCTGAAGCTTGACCTTTGTCTTATTTCCCCAAAAGGTACACATTTTTGTTAGTTTTGAAAAATGCATCAGACAGTATTTTTCCCCCAAGAGAAACCAGCCTTATCTGAAAATAATGAAAGCCAGCAACTCCTCAGAAGATGACATTTGTTTCAATGAAATGTTACCTTGTATGAGATCTCGAAGTTTTCACCACCCCAAATCTGGAGACCCGGATCATAGAGACCCAGTTCAAAGAAGAAGTCTCGCTCGATGGCAAATAATCCACCAGCCATGGCTGGGGACCTAAGAAAAAGAAAGGCTGCGCTAAGTCTCAAAGACGAGCCCCCAGTATGCCACCACCGACAGACAAGCCTTTTGGGAAGACAGTCTAAACAACGTGTAGAAGAGACAAAACTGATGGCCAAACATTAAGAAAGTATAAAGCCTTCAATAAACAATCTGTTCGTAACTCCTGAATGAATTTACTGCAGTTTCTAACTGAGAACCCTCTATAGCTCATTACCAATTAGAGCACTGCACCACTGGGTCAGTAGAGGGCGCCCCAGTCCCTTTGTTGATTTAAAAATTGGGCTTTTAGTGTTGAAAAAGAATTTTCTCTTGCACTCCTAAAAATACTGAGCTGTACAGTCGTGGTCTGCTAACTGCTCCTGTAATGATTTATGAGTCATTCTGGGATGAGTGAAACCATACACCATGGAAGTAGTCTGTCATTTTTTAATTTTATAGCTCAGGGGCTTGCCAAATAAGGGTGTAAATCATCGCAGAACAGCCACAGTTCATTCAGAGTTTGCAAATGTAGCACAGAAATGACACAGGAGAATCTCACATAGCTATTTACTGTGCCAGGAAGCAGAAATGCAAAAGGCTGATCCGTGGGCTTCTTAAATGGCAGTTGAGCTGGGTACTTTTTAGGGACAAGCCACTCCCATCACAAGGAGAGGTGACAGGGTAATGATTTTCAACCTGCTCGCTGCCCCATACCAATTAATTATTAATACACCAAGATCCCTTAAGTAGATCCCTCTATTAGATAGAGTATCCGCTTCCTCATTCCTAGCATTCAATCTATCACTAACTCCTACTGAAAATTTATCTTGAATCTGTCTGCTGCTTTTCCACTGCACTATCACCATGGCAGTGCAAGCTGCCACTCACTCAGCCAGCTGAGTAACTCTCTACCTGTGTTCTTTATTCTCTTCTGCTACTTGCTGTGGCAGAGCAGACTGGGGGGGCCTCGGCTGGCTCCCGCATTCCGAGTTCTTCCTGGCTCTGCTGGGGCCTCAAACATGCCAAACTCCTGTCTCAGGGCCTTCCCTCACACGGTTCCCTTGGGGAAATGCTCTCCCTTCTCCTCCACAGGCTGACCCTTCACCCTTCACCCTCATACCCCCACCTCAGGGACACTTATTCAGGGACGCTGCCCCAACCCTCCTTGTCATAAGCTCCGAGTCACCTGGGACTTTTCTTCATACCACTTCTCAGTTGCTGTTCCAGAATTAACCTGTGTAGTTATCTGTTTAATTTGTCTCATCTCCTGTATCTTAAGTGTCACCAGGGAACATATCTTTTTAAAATTTACTCCCAGAAATTAGTGCCTGGCACACAGTAACACTTGTTAAATATTTGTTGAGTGCATAAATTATGAATCAAGTAGTATTTTCAATATTAAAGGAAAGTCACATTAGGGAAAAGTCATTTTGCGTAGCTTTCTTTCCTAGAGTACTCTGCCTAATTCACTAGAACAGCACTGTTTTGTTTCTGGCTATATTTTCATGTCACATTTACTTAATTGTTGTTTAAAATTACCCTATTTTGATCTTTAAATATATGCCCATTTCCTTCAATTCAAATATATTTGAAAATGCATCTTAATATGAAAACTAGTGAGTTATTTAAGGGAAGACTTTCCTTAAATGTTCCCAGCTCATTATAAAAGATTTCTTTACTAGTCTATAGAACTGGCAGAAACAGAAATGGTTACATTTCTATTTCCTTCTCCAGAAATACTTGTTAGTCAGGTTAAGTGATCAGATATAGTCCAGGTATATTCCTGGACTATTTTGAAAAAGAATTTCAAAGGGAAAATTTGGAAAATATCAATTAAGGCTTAAAGTTTTATAATTTCTTTATGTTTGCTTTCTCAGTATCTTGATGTCGTGACATAGCCAAATCCCCCAACATTAACCTGAGAGCAAAAACACCTTTCCCAAACAGGTTCTAACATTATCAATAGTTTCACAGGGAGAGAGACCAAAAGCAGAACCATAAGATCAGAAACATTTAGACAGCTTCACTAATCACTTGAACAAACATTTTATTTGGGGTCACTTTTTTAAAAGACAGGAAAATGTCCCAATTAAAAGACCAAAAGAATAGAGTAGCATACATTGTTCTATTTGAAATGCCACAAGAAGGGATAAAAGCTGATTGTGGAATAAAATTTCCTTTTAATCAAACCGTCTTCTGAGAATGAAGTAAAGGATTCTGTAAAACATTTCCAGAGTCATGTACCTTGATTCATCAGATTTAACAGATACAAAAGCAATGCTTAAGAACTAGCATATAAAACAAAAGGAAGAAAAAGCAAAAAATCTCTTGCCTTTCATTGTCAACTATAGACTGAAGGCATCCAAGTAGAATAAAGCTTGGACTGTAAGTCACTGCAGCATTTTAAAATGACAGAATGCCTTTATCATCAAAAGGATGACATTTAATGTCTACTAGGATAGGATGGCAAAGATTTGCTTTTTTTTTTTGGAATTTTTTTTGGGGGGGGTATTTGGCACTAACGCCATTGAACACTCCTCTTCCCCCAATGGAACTTTTGTTTAGGGGAAAAGAAATGCCAAAGACGGAAACGTGGATTCAAATCTCTGAAACACAGTCCTGCGCCACACGGCCGAGTCTCCCCGGCAGCCCCTGGATGGGGTGCAGGTGAGTCTTCGGCTGTGCGTCCAGGTGTGCGACACCAAGTCACCTAAGGACACATGTTTTGGTTTGGGGGAGAATCCTGCTTTTAAGTGAGGCAGGACTGCAGTTCAAGGAGAGAAGCCCTTTTGGATTCTGAGACAGCGCCCAGAGTTTTAAAAACAGATTCCGTAGCCCGACAAGAGGTTAATAGGTTAATAGCCGCAACCAGAGAAAAGAAAAACAGGTAAGTGATTTAGTGATTACCGATATGGCTCAGATTTTGTCTTTCTCATTTTCTTCTCTCGAGGGGTCAGAGGCACCCGTTTCCAGAGCATACTCCAATCCCATGCTCCTCGGGCATACCCATCTTCGTCACCACCCCCTTGGGGTACAATTTCATATGTGTTGCCATTTATGACATCTATAATCGGCACAGTGCAAATGGTTCTGTATTGTGTTGATGATGGCGGCAAAGATGAAATGAAGGGGATGTATGGACCCACACATTTATATGAGCACATGGGGAAGGAAAAAAAAAGTACTTAGATCAACATTCAAGGTAAGAAAATAAAGTTTTAATCTTTACCGATAAGGTTCAGTTTTATGTTTTCTTTTGGCCTTTTCCTTGTGGCTTAGAGGAATACGTTTCCACAGTAAACTCCAGTCCCAGGCCCCTCTGGCAAAGCCATCTTCATCCCCACCTTGCTGAGGCTCAATGGAATAATCATTCCCGTCTATGTAATCTATTAGAGGCACAGTACATGTAGTTCTGAAACATTTACAGAAAATGAAGAAGCATTTAAGAACCCAACACTGACTAGTTGAGCATGCCGAACGAGACGGTCTCTTTGTGTTGCTGATTTGGTTTCTTGGTTGATTTTTTTTTATTTTTTTTGCATGAGGGCACTGAAATATCTAGTGAGAAACAGAAGCAAATGAACATTCTGCACAAGTTGAAGAGTCTGCACTGGTTAATACCAGGACAGGAGACTTTTCCCTCAGTTGACAGACAAATGTCAGGCCCAAGAGCCATGCCCTTGAACTTAGCAGCGTTTACTCATTATCACTTTGGTTTCATGGCAACTTTCTCTTGGCAGTTTTGCATTATTTACAAGATTTCTCCTCCTAAACCGTCCACTAAAGACTGAATGCATGTGTGTACAGAGAGAGAAAGACTTAGTAACTACTACATTCTTAGCAGTCCCCCTACCTCCTTTGTTGTTTTCTGTTCTGTTGGGAGCAATTAATGTGAAAATCTGTTTCTGTACTTTTACTTGGTTTTTTTCCTACGCCTTTTATTATTGCAAAAAACAGCTTTTGGTGCCAAAAAAAAAAAAAAGCACTGTATTGTATTCCTGCTATAAAATAAAACAAGAAAAATAACTCCTCAAATAACTCCTCAAAATTTGGAAAGCTTACATCACGGCATGACAATTTGGAGCCAAAATATTCTTTTGATTTGCCTTTCATGAACTGCCAGGGCTGTGGGCTAGGTGTGCAGTCATCAGACAAGACAATTTGTGCCCTGTTTGCTTCGGTGCTCATCTTATTGGAAAGGATTTTAAACTACACTTCCTAGAATGGAGATGACAGCTTTTCATAGGCGCTTTTAGATGTTTAGAAACTTTATGTTTAGGCACTTTTTAGATGTTTAGAAACCAAGGAGAAGGGGGGAAGCGCAGGGCTGAGGCTTTCACTCTGGGGAGGTGGAGTCGAGGGAGGTGCTTTACTGGCTCTGGACTGTCGACCCCCAAGGGTAACACAGGGTCACGCAGGGCTCCCCGGGGCTGCACAGAACCCCTAGGCCCCCACTTTCTGGACACCCTGAGGACCCGTAGTTTTCACAGGGAGAGGTGAAGGTTCCTTATCTTTGCTCGTTTCTCATGATTTTCAGATTTCTAAATAAATGGCACAGAGTAAAATGCCCCAAAGAGATCTCAGTGTTTCTTAGCTGGTTGTTTCTAAGATGGTTTCTTAGCTGTCAGGCTGGAGCAGATTAATCCCTCTCAGCCTCGGTGTCCTCTTAGTACAACAGTGCTGAGGATATCTATCTTGCAGGGTCGCTACAAGGATTAAATCAGAGAGTATGTTACAAATGTTTATGCCAGCCCTTCATCTGAAACCCCCCGACAACTACACCTCCAAGCTCTTCCTTGGACATGAGCCATTAGCCATAGGACACGTCTTATTTTCCTGGGCTCTGAAAGAGTCAGTGTTCTGAGCTAAAAGCAGGGAAGGATTTTAGAACCAGGAGACTGACGCTGCCTTCCATGGTTTCTCACATTTCTGTAAATGGAGTGGTGACGGCCGTATTTCCACGGGATCCGTATTTCCACGGGATGGCTGTCTGTCTAAACTTTCAAATTTCTGTAGGAACCTAGAGGCTTGGCACGAGTAATAGCTGGTAATTACCATATAAAGTATTAATTAAAAGGGGTGTGAAAAAAACCCCAATAGGTGTCATTTCAAAGCATGGTCCTTCAAGCCTTTATAGCTATTACCACAGTTTAGAGGGAGCAGTTAATATTAGTCATAGAGAAAGCTATTGGAGCTAGTGGCAATCTCTTTAACACTCAACCACAGGATGGTGGTCTATGAGATGACCTAGGCTTATCCCAAGTGCCTGAAGGCCTACACTGAGTCAGCCCAGAGGATCAGCCTGTCTGTCCTCAAGAAGCAATAAGGGGTTGAGAACACACTGGAGGCACTGGGATCCAGAAGAATGAGAATAGTGTCTGTCTTGCTAAGGCAAGATTTACTTTTCAACCATGAAAAGGGAAAAAAGCAAGATAATGTTACCTGTCCTTAGATATGGGAGCTACAAGTGGTGCATACCAGTTAACCGCCACTTCGCAGTGGGCATCGAGGTATATCAACACCTTAAAAGAAAGAGGTAGGGTGAAAGAACACTTCTCATAAATGGTACATCACACGTCACATGCAATTTAAGGCTAGATGCTAATATGAATTAGCATCACAGCCAACTTTGACACATAAATTCCCTAAGCCAGCAATTTAATTTCAACTAAAAATTAAGTCTAAAGGGTACTTTACAATGCATTTGATCTTTGAGTTACCAAGTCCAAGATGGCGACATTGTAGTGATCAAATGTTTCCTACCTGTCCAAGTTTGGCCTTCTGGGCACCGATACTTCGTGCTTGAATCAAACCTTCTCTTCTTTCATTTCTAAATACCTTCACTAGGCCATTCCATAGCTTAATATAGTCGTCGAGTTTTTCTTTTAAGTGTTCTGTGAATAAAAACAATTCAGTCAACATAATCAATTATATTTATGTATGTAAACCAAATAAACTATTATTTTTCTCAAGAAACAGAGGTAGGCAACAGGTATTTTGGGCAGTCACAAATTTTGCATGGGCAGATGGAACGGGCTAGACGGAGAATTATCAAACATCTTTCTAAACCATAAATAAATGGTAATGCCAATGGCCACGAAAACTTAAAATTCACTTGCTAGTGTCATAACGGAGAGCTTTCAGGCACAATATTCTGTTTCCTTTTATAGAAGCAAGGACTCAGGCTCTCTGAAGATACACTGACCACAGGCAGCACTTATTCATGACTTTTGATGACTTCATTGGATCTACCAGAGCTTAGGCTGATATTTGTTTCTGTACCACCTTTCTTCACTCCAGTCAGTGTGAAGGGCTGTAGTTTTGGTGTGATGGAAATAGTTCCCAACAAGCCTGCAGCTGGCAATCAAAAGATCCCACTTCTCTCTATTGGAAGGATCAGTGATGTTGCATGTATGTGGGGTTGATGTACTGATAAATTTATTTATTTTCTTTAATGATTTACTTATTTATATATATATTTACATCATTGTTCATTTTTTAAAATACAATGTTTGCTTTCTTTTCCCTGGTGTAGTCCCCGAATGTATTGATAAATTTATAACTACTCATAGACATACATAAAATGATAGCTCTGTGCAGATATGTCGTATATTTATAGATATGCCATGAAATATACTCAACATATGTTTGCATTGGGTAGAGGAAATTTTATGCTATAAAAACAAGACACACTTGTCAACGTTTCCATCGTGGCCCCACAGCTGGGAGAAGCTCGTTACACAACTAGCCCATGAGATCTTAAAGATGATTCTGGGGAGGACACGCAAATTATTTTTATATTGCTTAAAATTTTGGCCCATCAATACGGAATTGACACACAAAAAGCTGTATTTATTGGTGTGCTAGGGGTTAAATAGACAAGTGACAGTGCACTTGATACTTTACTCATTTTTAGGGGGTTTATAATTAGCAAAACACCCACACATGGGTATTCAAATTTGAGAGGAAAATTTTTTCAATTCTGGCATCAACTGAGAATTATAAATAAAATTGTCATGATGAATTATAATCCTCACCCCAAGTCTATGTAATTTTTCCTTCAATTTAATTTTAAAAATCCCTCAGTTTGCTGTTTTTTAGCCTGCTATAGCCCTAAGCTTTTTATAAAAGCCCCTTTGAATTGCATTGGGTGCTTTTTTGAGGGGCTATGCAGTCTACCTAAATCTAAAGTCATTATGGCACAGGGGTAGGCTGTCTTAATGTTCAAAATGTCCACGCCCTTTCACTGGAGGATGATCCGTCTCTGCAGCCCCTGACCCAGGCTGGGCCACATGTCCTGCTGTGGTCACTGAGATGGGGTGGAAGTGAGTGGGGAACTTGTAAATTGAATGGCTAAGGGCCCACATCTCCTTTCCCTTGGCGCACCAGGCAAAAAGCCCGAGATCAGGCTGTTCCGCAGGCTGGGTTCTGCTGTGAAGGTGGGGGGCAGAAAGGGGTCGGCCTGCAGGGAGTGGAGCTCAGAGCCTGTAGTATGAGGGAGAGGAGAACCCTTAGTTGCTACAAGTCACTGAGAACGTCCAGTCGCATTTCAGCTGTGCGGCGCAGCCTGGGTGGGCTGATTTTATTCAGATCTTAAGGTTGTTTTGGAATCAGGAAACTTAAGACCTTCCGTACTTCTGTTTAAAGGGAGCCCCAAAAAACATCTCTGCATGCTCTAACCTAAGCAGGCTCTGTGGGCAACTGTTTCAAAATGCATTACAAGAAACTGAATGTTAGAGATTTGCAAAAACAGAAGCATTGCTAACAAAATCTGAAAGAAAAATGGACAAAAAACTGAAGTTCAAAATTGTGTTCTTTTTTCCTTTGGCCAAGCAGTTATTTCAGGCAAACCTACCATTTGGTGTGTCTTCACTTTTAGGAAGGAGATGCTGAACCTTTGCTTACAATAGTAGCATAGGACTCCTTAAATTCAAGAAAATCATAGCCATGGGGTTTCTCAAAGTCATTTTTGTAGATTTATATTTTTTAAAGATTGTGTTTATTTATGTGTAGAAGAATTGCGGTACAGACCAGAGGTGCAGGGGGTGAGAAGATTCACCAGAGACAGAGTGGGGAGCAGAGCAGGTCGACTGACTGAAGTACCCTGCTGAGGGGAGCAGCGGGTGAGGCAGGAGAGGTCTGCTGCGCCATATGGGTGAGGACTGAATTCAGGCCTAGTGGTGGTAGTGCTGAGCCTTAACCCCTAGGCCACCAGGGAAGCCCAGATTTAGATTTTTTTTTAAGGTAAAATATCACTGGTACCAACACCAACTCACTTTAAAACATTTTCAGATATTTATGTAGAGATGGGAATAGTATCGTTAATGAAAACATGGCTTCACAATAAGTTCAAACAGAAGGTGTCTAAGCTAGAGGCATTTGGTAGAATTAAAAACCTTTAAATTATACATTCTCTAGTGCAATTAAAATGCAATTTAAAATGATTAGCTGAGAAAAAAAATGATTAGCTGCACAAAGAGGAGGGGAAAAGGAACCAGGCAGTATTTCCATTTCTTTTCCAGGCTGACGTATGTGCAGGAGATCAAGATTCCGGGCTTGTCACTGTAAGAGCAACAGAGCTTTGTCCAGACTGCAAAAATTTCAAATTGAGCTGCGGGAGAAGCTATTACAAAGCCATTGTGGATGGTGTTTTCATGTTCTGTGTTCACTTCAACCTCATATGCAGGGGTTTCATTACATGTTCATAAAAATTCTCTGCAAAAGTTATTTGCCAAAAAGCAGTTATCTTCTTGTTACCGAGGAGTCAGTTTTCAGAGGTCTCTGTTCAGTTTTGGGACTGTGAGAGAAAAACAACTCTCCAGCTCTGGGCTTCGGCGGCACGACTGCAGTCTTTAATTCAGTATGCCGGCTTGGGGCCTGAGCATGCCACGCTCTCGCTTTTGATATACATGTCATTAAGAAGAAACTTTCAGCTCACAATAATGGATTTTTTAAAAATGTTCACTTAAAAATCCACTTATCTGGGAAATCAGTGCTCAATCTCTCCCCTGTCAAATTCTATCAAGACTAACCAACACCTCCCTAAGTGCTGTAATAGCTGGTTGCTTAAAAAGAATAAAACTAAAACAATTTCCTGTTATTTAATACCCCACATCAAATATAACATAAAACAAGCTTTAATAAACACTTCCTATTATAAATACAACTAGCCCATGGTTTCGGATCAAATTCAGTATTTGTATCATTTAAATGCAAACTACAGACTACTAAATAAGTATATTAATTTCAGTTTGACAACTCTGATGAGCTTCATCTGGCATTACAAGATGCCTGCAGTTGCATGTTTTCAGTCTTTCAATAAATTAACTCTCTGACTAAATTGTTTTTTTCAAAATCCATGGCCCAGAGAATTGATACAGAATAAGATAGACGTATGATAAAGAAATTTACAGACATATTTAGACCCAGCTATTAACTTCCACCTCTGACTGGTGACAAGTTACTTAACAGCTCTGAACCCCACATGTAAAACAGAGTAGATAACAATACCCACTGCAAGGATTATTGTTAGGACTAAACAATATAATTCTTATACAGTGCATGGCATGGTGCCAATTTGTTGGTAATAGATGCTATCAATAGGTGCTAACTACTAACTTAAAGACTTTTAAAATCGCATTTTTGCAATTACTCATAATTAACCTGCATTACAGACAAAACATAATTCCACAGTCATTACCTTTATTACTGAAATCATCAATTAACACAATTTCGGCTAAATACTTCCTTGGCGTCCTTTTGATCACACTGTGCACTGTTCTCATGAGGGTGGACCAGCCTTCGTTGTGGAAGACAATGACAACACTGGACGAGAGCAGGTTTTCATCATAATGCCAATACTTGCACCTGCACGGGAGAATTTCACAATATTTACTTAGAGGTAATTGAAAATGCTTGGTTCCAAGTCTACTACGATTGTTTTCTGATTGGATTAAATAGTATCGATGTAGCCGAGGTAAGAGAATGGAATACAATCTTTTATATTTTAACTGAAACACCAGACAGAAGAGGGACGCTGCTGGGAGCTGAAGTTACTCACCCGACAAAGCTGCTTCCTCAACAATTGGCGTGTGTGTGATAAAGAGGACCGCAGTGTGAATTTATGCTTCTCAGCTGGGGATGCTAAGATATTATTTACAGTTATCAGGTTGTTGTTGTTTCTCCCTCATAATTTTGATCTCAGTTTATGCTCCTTTTTAGAACTTGAGCTTCTGTCCAAGGGATTGAGCTCACTTGCTGTGAACAAACCGCAATGGAGCTGTTTGAAAGCTATCCTAACATGGCCAAAATATTCCAGAAAAGGCGTTTAAAGACTGACCTGCAGCATGGAGAAGGCCTTCAAAAGTTAACTGTTGAAGGAATAAACCAAGTTCTAATATTGTTTTGAGTTACTAGGCTGGCTAAAGAAGGATCTTTAGCATTCAATGCAAAACTACTAGGAACAATCATAGCAAGAATAAAGTTGCCAAAAGCCTTTTTCTAATTGGAAGGACATGCAAATAAGGCTCTGATAAAGACTCACCAGGCAAGGGGGGTTCTGTGAGTTCCACAGAAGCCTCTCTTCTCTGCCCCTCCCACCTCTCTCTCTCTCTCTCTCTCTCTCTCTCTCTCTCTCTCTCTCTCTCACACACACACACACACACACACACACACACACACACCATTTTTTGCTTGATTGCAGGAGTACAGTAGTAGTAGAGATAATAAGAAGGGAGACTAACGAGAAGCATTTGAGGTCTGTGATCTTCCAGCGGGAGTTAGTTTTTGAAACATTTGGAACCTATCTCCTTCTGCTTGTTTAGTGAAAGGAGAGCTTTTTTTTAAAATTTATTTATTTATGCATACAAGAGGTAGGGTGTAGGCCAGAGGTGTGTGTGGGAATGTATGAGAGGATTCACCAGAGATAGAGTGGGAAGCAGAACATGTGGATCTACTGAAACACACTGCTGAGGGGAGCAGCAGGAGAGGCAGGAGAGGTCTGCTGCGCCATGTGGGAAGCTCCCTGGCTGGGGATCAAACTCGTGCATCAGTGGCTGCTGATAGCTTCATAGTCTGAGACTTAACCCCTTGCGCCACCAGGGAGGTCCCCGGGAGAGCTCTTTTTATTCAAAGTTTTTCATAAAGTAGGTTACATTTAAAACCTTAAAAGCCATAATGTTTATTTTTCTTTGAAAAGGGTTTTAAAGGGTTCTCTATATTCTTAGAGGTCGTTTTATGGAAGTGCAGGCTGAGTCTGATAATCCACTTAATCTTCCATGTGCAGCTGCTGCTTAGATGAGTGCTGAGTACCTCCTAGGCCCACACTGTGCGCTAGGCATAGAGCTATGGCAGCAAGGGAGATGGAAAGGGTCTCTGCCCTGGTGAAGCCCATCGTCCTGCAGGCGGAGTGAGACACGGAGCCAATGTCTGTACTTTCCCTGAAGTGTCAGTGGGACAACTGGGGTGCAAGCGACAGGTGGCCCTCGGCCTGGGGACATGGGTCAGGACGCCTCCTGGAGTTATAGATGAGGGAGTCCAGAGAGGATGAAAAAAAAAGTACTGAGACCAAGTACTGAGGGATGTGGGGATGGATAACAGCACAAGAATGAACTGTGCACAGATGATTCAGTTACTTGGAGGATTTAACAAACGAATAGGTGGAAGATTTCTCATTGGAAGATATAATTAAAATACGGAAAAGTAATATAAGTTAAAGAGCAAAAGTTACAAAGGAGAGCATGTGCAGTGTAATAGCAAATAGCTGTATATATTTATTATGTGCAAGGCACTGTTCTATGTGTCTTACTTTATTAAGTTATTTGACGTGCCAATATCACTTCAAGGGTAATGCTGTTTATTAATGTCCCCATTTTACAGATGAGGGGACTGAGGCTCAGAGATACATGACTTGCATAAAGTCATATGGCTAAGCCATGAAATCAGGAAAATAGCCTGGGCTATCTCAGGGTTCTAAAAAATCTCGCTAAACATAAAACAAAAGAAAAAGAAAAAAATACTAGCTATGCCTCTCTTAGCCTATGAATGGCTCAGAGTTGATCTAAGACTTGATAATGACATCAAGTCAGTACAATGCACCCAAGGGTTGTTATGTGATGGGTGAGGGGTCTCTGCTCTCCCCCTTAGTTTGATATAAAGTATTGTTGTATTTAGACTTTATCAGATTCTGCAGGTTATGAAAACTGGACATTTT
This sequence comes from Scalopus aquaticus, assembly GCA_004024925.1. NCBI lineage: Eukaryota > Metazoa > Chordata > Mammalia > Eulipotyphla > Talpidae > Scalopus > Scalopus aquaticus. The sequence goes on from PVIJ01009381.1 coordinate 20,891, forward strand.
TAGGCTGCAATGCACATCTAGACTATCGTAATCTACAGAGATGGGCACGTGCTTGTGTGTTTGTCTGTGGACGTGACTCGTTCTCGCCCCTTTTAAAGGTGGTAACTTCTAGATTATTCACTGAGAGTTTCAATAAACACTCCCATTTTGGATTTTTTCCCTTTACCTCTGCCAGCAGTCTAAATCTAATATGGAAGATACTTTAGACTTAGCAAACAAATTCTCAATTTGGGAAACACGACTTCTAAAACATATCCATTTTTATTTTTCAGTAAATTGACAATTTCTCCTGCCTCCATCTAAAATCTCTTTTGCGCATTCCCAAGAAGTGGAAAAATACTTATGATTTACATGAAATAGTGCTGACAACCAATGGCTAAATAAATTAGCAACGTAAACTATGAAATTTAGCATTCAGAAACCAACATGCATTTTCAACGAAAGAATTATCACTGTTATATCCAATCACCCAAGCTCAGCAGACTGGGGGAAGTGGATTTTACCAAAGTATTCCGCTTCTAATGCACTTGGATTAGAACTATATAAAGCAAGCTCCTTGAGAGCAAGCTATGGTAGAGTTTATTCCTTACAGTTCATTACATATAGCAAAATGAAAAAATGTAAGCATCCAAGAAATTTATAAATTAAACCTTCTAATTACCATTCTCTGGATATGTTCCATTTTGTCAATGTAATGTCCCAAAAAGATTTTATAATAATGTAGATGTGGACCAGCCAACATAAGGGAGTGATATTACAACTCTCTGCCTGGATACAATTCCTTTATGAATATAATTTTAAATTACATTAGCACTGTGTGTGAATTCTTTTGCAACAAGTGTCATATTGTTGTTGTGGGATTGCCCACAAATCCCACGAACCCTCCCCCTCCATTACTGTTAAGCCTAGTGTTTCCCACTCTGTACTTCTGCAGTTGAAATCACATAAAATACCACATTTCATGTTTACATTTATTGCATCTATGTTGACTTAGGTGCATGTTCTGGCAGGTTCTGCTCTCTGATGATTTCGTCAATTGGTATATATAACTATCCCTCCCAGTTTTCTATGTTGGAAATTGGATAAGTATGATTTCTATCTCTGTATATGGACAAGTATAAGAAGGTCAAATGTAGTGCTTTAAGGCTGTTTGTTATCCTTGTGAGGTTGCGATCACTTCGTTCATCAATTTCACCTAACCGCACTATCACTCATGCTACATTTCTTTATCTTGTCCACAGGGATCTAAGACTTTCCTCAGATATCCTGCTAAATCAAGATGCATTAGGTACCACACAGTCTCTTGACCCACTAGCAAAAGCTCATATGTTTTATAAGACACACTTACTAGTTTAGTCTGATTTCTTTTCATAGGCCTATTCTGGTACCTAGTGACTAGTAATTTTTAAGTAAGCGTGAGTGATATCTCCGAGGAGCTAAACAGTGCATCAATGTCAAGTTTCCAGAACCAAACTTTTTCCCTTTTGGAAAATACAAGGCGATATTTTCACACCAGTTTCCTAATCCTAAAATCTCTCCTCTTTCCCCTAATATCTCAGGATTACTGACAACACCTCATCTCAGAATCATCTGGTGAATTCCTCAAGGCCTAGTGCTAGCAGAGGGTTTAATGGCTTCAGCAAATATGATGCTCTTCGGTGCTTTTCTTACTCTGTGCTCGTCAGATTTGAACTGAATTCCCTCTCAACGTGTCAGTGCTACCACTTGCAATGTGGTCACTCCTGCAGACAAGCAAGAAAACCAAAGGTATTGCACACGCCTGTTCTCCCTCACATGTTAAACTTATACAATGTGCCCTAATAATCTGTCTACTGTTTGCTTTTTTCTTTATTTTACTCCAAACACATTTGAAAAATAATCTGCAGGGGTTATTTTGGCAGGCACCATGGGTGACACATGTTCAGAACGCCTCCTGTTTCTCTGAGAGCCGCCGTCACTCAGCCCTGCCTGGGTGCCCATCGCTGAGTCCCCAGAAACAGCAGCTACTGAGCAGGAGGGGCTGTGAGCTGCCAGCCTGGCCTAGCGGGGTGCGCAAGCCAGGAACCTGGCTCGTTGGGTCAAGCAGAGGCCTCTTCTTGGATCTGGGTTTTGACAGTCTATCAGCTTCTGGAACAATCCTGCGAGGCAAGGGCTGGATGGCTATTCTCATGGAGAAGCAGAGAAAAAGAAGTGGAGGTGAGAGTCTGAATCGCAAGGAGAAGAGCATGACTTTGGTTCTCGACTTCCTGAATCGGCTGCTGTGGGCTGGGCCCGAACGACCAGGTGCCCCGGTCCCTTCTCCCAGCTGCCTGGCCCTCTGTTCTTCACAACACCTTTCTTTTTTTGAGCTTATACCAGCTGAGCAGGTTTTTTTTAAATATAAATAGTCCATGTCTAACATGCTGTTCTTGACATTTGTGTAAACTTTAGTTCACTAGGTATATGACTTTATAGACTTAAACATAAGCAGCTTTTATTACCTTCTAATATATCAATCTAGCTCTTCAAGTTTGAGACTTGGCGATCTCCCTCTACAGTTATTGCTGAAGTTACAGAAACACAAGTTAGAGATGACCTCCACAGATGGTATTACTTGGTGGGTCCTAAAAATAATTTTTATGAATGTACCAAACTGACTCAGCTTAAGAGAATCCCATATGCTAACCAAATAGGAGGCTGTTAGATAAAATACTCACTGGAAGTGAGAAAAAAAACAAGTTTTCATCTAGCCTGGTCATCACTAGGAAAACTGCCTGATAATTCTAGTTGTGAGTGTGGAGTCCGACTACCACGGGTTTGGAACCCCCAAGCGTCCTCAGCCGCTGACAGACTAAATGCAGCCCGGCTGCTCCGGGTCCTTCCCCAGGGAAAGCTGGGGACACAATGATCAAATCGTATTTTTTGGCTCCATGAGAGCCAAATTCTCATGTCCATGTAGACTGTTTCCTTTTCTATAGTCTTTCCTTTGACAAGACACATAAAACGGAGGCGAGCATTTGGTTTGTATTTGATCATTTTCTTCAAACTCTACCTCGGTGCCTGGTCAGGCCTGCATTTCTTTCCTTGAGTAAGAGAGACTCTGAAGTGGAGCCGATTACTTTTCCCCAGTGTTCTTATCAACCCTTATCAATCAGTGCACTGTTGGAGGTCAAAGTTAAGTCTGCAATAAGAGAACCCATTCTTCCTTGACCATTTGCAAGAGGAAAATGCCAGCCAAGCTGATCATGGGAGGTCTGCTTAGCCAGAGTAGCCACAAAGTGGTGCCCTTTTCTCAGCGCTGGGCTGAAGACCACCCATTTTTTTTCATGAATGAATTAAATATCCATGAATTAAATATCCATCTTATTAAATATCCGTAAGTCTTTAACTTCTGCTCTGAACATCAAAATCAATGAACACAGAATTAAGAACAGAGTTAAGGGTTGAGCCTGCAGAAGTTTTTCCAGTATCCACCTTTCAGGATAAAGCTAGGTGACTGAGAACACAGTTTGCTGTTTGTTTCGGAGTGCAAGGTGTGGTGTGGGGCGGGCCGGCAGGAAACCAGGAGCATGAGGGAAGGGACAAGGGGGAGTCGCACATCGAGCCACTCGCCTCTATGAGGCCCCCTCCCCCAACCAACTCAAACTCAGCTAAAGAACACATTCACCAGGTGTGCAAGGCTGCCAGACGAGCACCCCCAGTCGCCACCAAGTAGCTGATCTAAACTTCTCCGGGGACAGATTCCATTTTGTGGAGCAGAGAGTTGAGAAACTCGATGCTGTCTAGCTCGCTGTGGCTGACTCCTAAGCCAGGACGCCACAGAAAGAGCCAGCGAAGCCCTGCTTTGTGGGGCCCAGAGCCCCGTGGCCTCCTGTGACCCAGGGCTCCCCGAAAAGCTGGGCTCTGTGGTGTCCAAAGCACTGGCAGCCCCGGACTCATCCGGGCCCCAACTAGCCCTGTACCCCAGCGACGGGCGTCTGTGTCACCGGGCACACGAGGAGACGGGGGAGGCTTAGTCACAGCGACGGAGGCGAGTTTTAAAAACGAATTCCTTGACTTTAAGAATTGACTTCCCCAAGGAACTCTCCTACACTGCTGGTGGGAATGCAAATTGGTCCAACCACTATGGAAAGCTGTGTGGCGGTTCCTCAAACTGCTAGAAATGGAGCGTCCATATGACCCGGCCATTCCACTTCTGGGAATCTACCCAAAAGACACAAAAACACTAATTCGAAAGGATACCTGCACCCGCATGTTTATTGCACCACTATTCACAATAGCTAAGGTGTGGGAAGAACTCAGATGCCCAAAAATAGATGACTGGATCAAGAAGATGTGGTACATATACACAATGGAATACTACTCAGCATTCAAAAAAGACAAACACATGCAATCTGCAGCAACATGGATGGAGCTAGAAGGGATCATGATCAGTGAAATAAGCCAGAAAGAAAGAGAAAAGTATCGAATGGTTTCACTTATAACAGGAATATAGGGGAGCCAAATAAGAACGCGACATTCAGCAGGGAAGGAGGGGAGGGGAAGGGCTCAAGAGGGGGGAAGAGGGGAGCACAGGGGACTATGGTGATGGCTTCACGGGGGAACAGGTGGTGGGTAACCTATGGGGAACACACTAATGTAAAAGATATGAACAACAACAAAAAAAATTCGGCCTCCCCCGGTGGCGCAGCGGTTAAGCGCTGCGCTGTGGAGCTGTCCGAAGCGTCAATGCGTGTTAGATGCCCAGGCGGGGAGAATCCCACATGGTGCGGCAGACCTCTCCTGCCTCGCCCGCTGCTCCCCTCAGCGTGTATTTCTGATCTGCCTGTTCTGCTCCCCACTCTGTCTCTGGTGAACCCTCTCGCCGCCCCACGCCTCTGGCCTGTACCCCAGCTTGTATGCAAAAATAAAAAATAAACCTTTAAAAAAAAAAAGAATTCACTTCCCCCAAACCACAAATTTCACTAAGAATTACTCATAAACCCACACTTAAACAAACAAACAAACTGGAAAATGAATCCCTTATTTTCCCCCAAGAGCCGGGGGCTCCCGCAGCGGGAGGCCGGGGCTGGGGCCGCGTCGGGATCGCCGACAGGACGCGCTGAGAGCGAGCGCCTCTAGGGCAGCGATTTCCGAATGTTCTTCTCTTGAAGAGACAAACGTGCTTGGCCAGATGCGTCCACTTGATGATGTCAACCGTCAAACCACAACTCGGAAGCAAGTCCGGCCGGGCGGCCTGGGAGAGGTTGCTCTCGCCGCGAGAGGCCCTGGCAAGGGGCGCAAGAGGCCGCGCGGGGCCGCGCGCTGCGCCTGACCAGCCTGCGACGGGCGGGCGCGCTGACTCCGGCCTGAGCCCCGCTTGCTGCTGTCAGGGCGTGGGAGCTGAGGAAACCGCTGCGGACAGGGGTAGCGGCGGGGGCGGAGGCCGCCATCAGCAGAGGCATCGAGGTTGGCATGGCCGAGTTGCTGATGCTGCGCCACAGTCTGCAAAGCACTTCAGGGAGCTCCCCCCGCCCCGATGCGACACAATCACGAACATTAAAAACAGGAGCACAAGAGTGGAAAAGGGAAGAATCAAGAATAAGGTTTTAGGTGCATCCAGAGGCCCAAGGGCTCCTGCGTGTCCGATTCTGGGGCACTGTTCACAGTAACCATCCCCTCCCCACCCAGGTGGGCGGCATGGCGGACTACATGGCGGACTTGGGTGCCCTCCCAACCACCCCCCACATGTATGGCCACAATTTGGCTCGAATTTCCTATGGGGGAAACCTGGTCCGGGGTGTGTTTAGCAAATCAGTTGTTCGGAAGAAGTACAATGTTCCTGGTGTGAAGACCAGATGGGGGTTTTTTCTTGGAGGCTGCCTTATGGAAAACACAGTCAGCATTTCTCTGGGCTGTTTTTCATGTAGGCTGGCAAGGGAGACCGATGGCATTAAACCAAACTACAAGTCAGTAGAAACAGCCGTGCAGAGACCACGCTGGGAATTTAAGTTCAACACAGATTTGAAAATCGCACTTTGCAAACATTCTTTAAAATGTTTATTGAGTCATCTCCTGTCGAATGGGTTCGTCCCTCAGTGAGTGATTATGTGCCTCCTCAATGTACTCTAATTGCAAGAAGGGAATTGCGTTGCCCTTATGGGGGACTTGCATTTCCAAAAGCAAATTTCAACCCTGCTAATAATGATGGAAGAAGAAGTAGTAGCACGGTGACTTCAGGCTGGAGTTAGTAAAAAATTTCCCAACTGTTATATACTGAAGGCGTTATCAATATAGGCTGTGGAACATTTGCTTCTGCAATTCTTTAACAATGGTGGATACTAATGCTCGTACAGCAAGGTGAGATACACTGGGTCATTTTTTTTTTTTTTAAAAGACTCAGCTGTAAAAACTCCCGTACAGATGTGGAAAGAGTATATAATGTATAAGCATCAGCATTTACTGATTCACAGAACAGGCAATTTCTGGGGCTAATGAGAATATATTATCTATGCTTAGCGATTTATCTTGTTAAAGGTTTTAGGAAGCCAGTTTGTTCTTTTAGCAGGTAATGTAATTGATACATGTAAGATGTTTAATAAATATTGTGGAGAAAATCTGGGAATATAATTTTAAGAAATCACTAGTCTACTTCTTTGTCTGTATTAATTGGATTATATTTATTTCTCTCTTACATCTTTGCCTCATTGTAATTTTCCTGAAAGTCAAATCCTCTTGAGGCTAATGAGTCACTAAAAGTGAGTTGAAGTTAGTATTGCAAGACTTATGGTTCAAAGATAGGATGAGTAAGGAACGGAAATGGTAAGCTAATTCTCACCCTGAAAAAGACAGTGCCAGGAAATCTCAAACTGCAATCGAGGACATTTTAGTTCATTAAAATCTGGCAGGGATCCCACGTGCTGAACACACTACAAATGAGACTCAGGGACTGGCCTCTCGAGAGAGAGAGCGCGCCCAGCTTGTTACCTTCTCTCCTCAGAGCCCTGGGCTTCTAATAGGTCTGCAGATACGCAACAGGCAAGGGGAGATTATTAGAAAAAAAGACAGGAAGGAAAAGGGCAACATAAACCTGTCACTTGTGAGGAGGATGTGGACACAGCATTGTGGACCAGGGAGATGGCAGGTGGGAGGGGTGTGTGAAAGATTCAGAAATACGGCCTCCCTGGTGGCAAAGCGGTTAGGCCCTGTGCTGTGGAGCTGTCAGCAGCGGCGATGCAAGTTCGACACCCGGCCGGGGAGATTCCCACATGGTGCGTCAGACCTCTCCTTCCGTGCCGGCTGCTCCCCTCAGCGGTGTATTTCCGCCGATCTGCCTGTTTTGCTCCCCACTCTGTCTCTGGTGAACCCTGTTGCCGCCCCATGTCTCTGGCCTGTACCCCAGCTTGTATGCATAAATAAATAAATCTTTAAAAAAAAAGATTCAGAAATACACTGCCAAGAAAAGGGAAACAATTATTAATCCTTTCGTCTAGCTGGTCCACTAGGAACTGTGCTACTAAAATAATCAACGGTGGGCACACAGTCTGAACCCCAAGTCTGTGCTCTGAAGCACTGTTTATACTGTAATAGTGAGAAACTGGACACAACTGTAATGTCCCCAAACACAGGATGGGAGAAATAGACCGGGAGCAGGCATGCAAAGAAATGCCCCTTCAGCATGATCTGCAAACCTGTCCAGTATCCTACTGTCGAATCAAAACGAGAACAGATATATACAGGGACGTTTGTGAAAAATGTGCCCTCCCTTCTTAAAGAGTTCGTTGCAGCCCAGCAAAGCTGTGGGCAGATAAAGGCCCGAGGGCCATCTCATTGCCCTGGAGGAGGGGCTTTCGTTCCCCACTTTCAAATTCTCTATTAAACTTTTCAAAATATTTACAAATAAAATCATGACCTAAGACGACCACAGGTGAACAGATGCTGCCACTTCATAATCAGCGATCCTGGGGAAGAGGCCACCCCGGTTCTGATTTGCTCACTGAGACCGTCATCTTCAGGCTCCCCCAGAAGGAGAGCCCCACTTACAGGGCAATGAGATGGGCCTCGGGCCCTCATCTGCCCAGAGCTTTGCTGGGCTTGACTAACTCTAAGAAGGGAGGGCATGCTTTTCAGAAACATTCCTGTTTATACCCATTCTCATTTTGATTAGACAGCAGGATTTTGGACAGGTCTGCAAATTATGCTGAAGGGTACACTGTATTCCTGTTAATTGTTTCCTTCCTGATACCAGCTGGTTATGCCATTCAGTTCCACAGCCCTTCAGGTAGCTGGCTCCGTGCTGTGCTGGGCGGGGGGGGGGGAGGGGGGGGCAGGGAACAGAGTGCTTGGGAGACTCTGGCTCCCCCGCACGGGAGCAGCTAGAAGCAGACACAAACAAGCTTTGAGTGGGACAGGCAGACACAGACTGAGATGGACAAGCTCTGCTAGGAGTGTGGGCCGGCTGCCAACGTTTGGAGATCTCTAAGTCAAAACAGGAAAGTCAGCTCTTTTGAGTTCTAGGAGAATGTCTCAAGTGTTACTAAACATACTTAATGATCACCATTTCAGAAATAAGGTTTTGCATGGGGTGGAAAAATTATACCCCCTGAAAAAGGACCCAAAGCTTTAGAAGTTCTAGATCTTCTGAGGCAGACGAAGCTATCCGCAGCCACCGCAACACGAGTTTGATCCCCGGCCAGGGAGCTTCCCACAGGGCGCAGCAGACCTCTCCTGTCTCACCCGCTGCTTCCCTCAGCAGTGGATTTCAGTTGATCCACCTGTTCTGCTCCCCACTCTGTCTCTGGTGAATCCTCTCATCATCTGGACAACTCTGGCCTACACCCCAGCTCTTGTATGCATAAATAAATAAATCTTAAAAAAAAAAAAGTTTAGACTTCTGAAACCATCAAGATATGCCCAAGTCTGTTTCTGAGGAGTCAAAAACAAATTCACTTTAAAATTCCTTGAGACAGCTTTGGGGTTGGGGGCTGTAAGGTCACCCCTTCACCTGAAGAGATATGAACCCCTACTTCACGTACAATTTTGAACCAATGTTACCTCTAAAAAATAATACAGTTAAAATACTCCTCCATGAAATTATCCACATCCCCCACACTGCCAGTAACAGCAGCTTTGCAGAACTGTTAAAACTAAGTGGTTCTACATTAGAGCACAATTGACCAGTGTTTGATATTTGCAGATTCCGGGAACAGGCAGACGTTTGTAGTATCATGGTTTTTCTTCCCAGGATTATGTAAGCAACAATCAGCTGGGTGGGGGAGAAACCCTAGTGTTAACGGACTCCCCCTCATACCCCGTCAGCGTCAGGCCTGCTCATTTCTTTCCCGCATTATTACAACTGGACTTAATGGCCAGAGTCCATTATCCTTTGTTGTCTGTTTTGTAAAGACCAAGGTTAAAGTGAGAAACAGAGGTGGATTAAATCACTTCTCTTGAGGAGGAGAAGAGATAAAATCTAAAATTAATAATGTTTCTGATAAAAGTGGAGGCTAGCTACCAGGAAATTAAACAGAGTCTACGCAGCACCTAGCCATTTAGGCCAGGGGGATGCAGCAGAGGCCGAGAGCAAGGGGCCGTGGTGTTCACACGGCCGGCAGCACCTCTGAGGCTCAGTCAGGTCTGCAGTCCAGAGAGCCTGTCTCAGCTCTGTCTCTGGGCTCCGCCTCACATCACCTAACCGAGGCTGGTGAGGACAAAGCTGTGGGCGCTCAGAACCTCGGAGGAGCTTTTGTGTTCTACAGACCAGGGTACAGGTACGTGAACACGGAGGGGAAGGACCTGACAAGTGTCCACTGCTCAGCAGCTGCCTCTGGAAAGGGAAGGGCGGAAGGGGGCTTTCGCTTCTTTTTTTTTTTTTTTTTTAAAGATTTTATTTATTTATGCATACAAGCTGGGGTACAGGCCAGAGGTGTGGGGTGGCGAGAGGGTTCACCAGAGACAGAGCGGGGAGCAGCACAGGTAGATCTAAGGAACTACACTGCTGAGGGGAGCAGCGGGGGAGGCAGGAGAGGTCTGCTGGGCCATGTGGGAACCTCCCTGGCTGGGCGTGGAACTTGCGCCGCCGCTGCCGACAGTTCCACAGCGCAGCGCTTCACCGCTGCGCCACCAGGGAGGCCGGGCTTTCGCCTCTTGATGGAGGTGGCCAAGTGCATCCTCCGGCGCTGCGGCGCGGCCGGAGTGACACAGGTTGACAGAGGGAGCCCGTCTCGTCACAGGTAGGCGGCCCAGCGGAGCCCGGCGGCGTAAGATGGCGGCCTGTCCTGCAGCGAGCCCCCTGCTCCCCGCCCCGCAAAGGGCCCGCCTGGCGCTGAGCAGCGGGGCGATGTCTCCCCATGGCGGGCCCAGGGCCCAGGAAGAGCTGTGCCGGCCGGCGGCCCTTCGGGGAGAGGACACCGTCCTGCCCAGCTCGGGGGAGCAGCTGCCCGCCCGCTGCCCGCCGGCTGGCTCTGCGCAGCGCTGGTGTCTGCAGGGGCAGAGCGCAAGGCACAGGGGAGGAAGCGGCAGCAGAAAAACTCATTTTACAATGGAAGCGATGGAGGAGGCGATCGCCTGGTGGTTTCCAGACTGGACTGAAGAGCCCGGGCATCTGGGGCAGTAGAAGGAAACAAGGGCCAGTTGCCCAGGAAGCCACGTGAAGGAAGGATTCTGGGGCTCAAACAGGCGAAGAGCACCCACCACTCCAGAGTCTCTCCAGCTGAGGGACGGAGACTCAGGGTGGCTGGGGGGGCGGGGGGCGTGGGACACACCGATCCGGGCAGAGCAAGAACCGACGTCAACACTGAAAGGTGCGTCTCCCCACGTCATACTTCCCAGTGGGCACTGATGGGACGTGAGACTCCAGTCAGGGGTCTTTTAGGGCTTTGTCTTACTGATAATTCATGTTTTATGTCATAACCTTGGATGGCTTGGCTGCTTACACATGATTCCATGTGTATCTGCTTGAAAATTTATAATCATTAGAAGAGAAAGAATAAGTGAATTTCTGACTACTCAGGTATTATGGAACAGATACATTTCTTCTAAAAATGGAGGAGTGGAATGGGGTGAGAATAATCAAATTATACCTCCAAATTGCTATATTTTCCTCATTAAAAATTTAACCCTAAGGCTAACTTTAATTTCAGAACTTACTTGTTTTATCTAGGTAAACTCTGATAAAATACCCCTTTTTGGTAATTTATTGTCGGGGACGGTCTTGCCTGGATAGCACCCCTGTGTCCCAACCCTAAGAGCTCGTCGTCATTTAAGAAGTTAACTTAGGTGATCGGAATAATGTCACCAAAAGTTTTCACTATGTAAAAGCTATTGGCCTCATTTTATGATGCATTTATATGATGTATTGATATTTTCCCTAGTACTATCTTCCAGACTTTAGGAAATAAATACAACTTTTGGGCACTCTGCTATGAATTTTTCAAACTCAAAAGTAATCGATGCAAAATACTGATTTTATAATAACATACTCAACTAGTAAATTGTTCAACATTGAATTTCTACGACTGAATCCCTGTATGCTCTCTCAGTTCCTTTCTGAATCATTTTCATTATTATGATGAGGGTAAAGCAAACTATTTCAGAGTGGGAGGCTAGTTGCAGCATATATTTAAAAGCATTTCTGACCCAGGAATATTAAAGCTGGCCACGTTTTGCTATGACTTTCTTCACCATTCCTATGGAATCCAGTTAGACATGGTATCTCACACTATCAGGTGATTTTGATGGGAGGTAATTCCAGTGGGAAGATACATGTTTTTATGAATTAAAGTTGCTGGGATTTTTGCTTTAACAACATCAATTTGGGGGGCCTCCCTGGTGGCGCAGTGGTTAAGCGCTGCGCTGTGGAGTTGTCGGCAGGGGCGACGCGAGTTCAACGCCCAGCCAGGGAGAATCCCACATGGTGCGTGCGGCAGACCTCTCCTGCCTCGCCCGCTGCTCCCCTCAGCAGTGTATTTCTGATCTGCCTGTTCTGCTCCCCACTCTGTCTCTGGTGAACCCTCTCGCCGCCCCACGTCTCTGGCCTGTACCCCAGCTTGTATGTATTAAAAAAAAAAAAAAAAAAAAACAACATCAATTTGTTCAAAGTAGCCAGTGTCTAAGGAACCTAGTAATGCACGTTTCTTAGTCTTTTTACTAGGTAATATTTCCTCTCTAGCAAACATAAGATTACTTTACTATTAAGAACTATGAGCAGGATGCACTTTTGGGACGGGAGAAGTCTTACAAGGCACTTCTACAGGATGGAGAGGGAAACTGAAGGGAGGCTGTGAAGAGATTTTTAATCAGGTAGCATGCTGAGAAATTCTAACATTTTAAATTATAAATTTGAACAATCAGTATTAAAAGTTTTTGTGACATAAAGACATAGTTTTGATTTTATAGTGATGAACAGACTTGTAGTTTACTTTATAATTTGGAGTGAATATTTATTTCTAGAATCACACCCTGCAAGGGATCCTTAAGAGGTCACCTAACTCAGTGATTTTGAAACCTTAAAGTTTTGTTTTTTAACAGAGAATCCTTTTTTGCCCTTTGCCTTAATTTTTAAAATTTTATTATTTTTTTAAATTGGGGTAACTAGTTTATTGCACTGTTTGTGTTTAGAAGCACTGGCTCTCCCCCTCTTGGTGGTGTTACCACACTGCACCCGCCAATGACCAGTGTACCCCCTCCCTACTTTGTTCCTATCCTAACCCTCTTCTCCAGTGGTAGCCTCAGTTCTACAGTCAGATTTCTAGGGTTTGTTATTAATTTGGCTTTATCTGACCCTTTGTTTTGCTTTTCTATATTCTACATGTAAGTGACGCCATCTGATATTTGTCTTTCTCCTTCTGGCTTATTTCCAGCTCCATGTTGCTGCAAATGGCAAGAGCTTATCTTTTTTGATAGGTTAATATTCTATTTTGTATATACACATCTTCCTGGTCCATTCATCTGTTTTTGGAGGAACATGAAAACACTAATTCAAAAGAAAAAAGCACCCCTATGTTCATGGAGCACCATTTACAACAGCCCAACTATGGAAACTACCCTTTGTCTTTCAGTCATATCTTATCATACATGAAATACTTATCGCATATATCATACATACACATCATACATGAAACACACCATACACACCACATACACATACATATCATACATGAAATCCCAAGATTTACTGCTAGGGGCTTTGTTTCCCTGGAGCAAAACCTGGGCCTGCGGTTGACCGTCCCCTCCCCTGCCTGCCTGGCTCCTGACACCCAGCCAGAGGGGGTGCCGAGCAGCCTGGGGCTGCAGGCACAGGGCTTGCCCCTGGCCTTGGCACGAAGCGTGAGTCTGCCCTCAGCCCAGTGCTCCCCAGCTGGTGGGCTGTGGCTGTTCACATGGAGTCAGCCTAGTGGCCAGACCAGCATTTAAAAAAAATGAAAAGAACTCGTAACAAAAGGAAAACATAATTTAGATTAAGTATTGTTTTGTGAAGTAATTACCAATGCATGCTTATTTGGAGCTATATATGAATATGTATATTCTGATGTAAGATGTACTCCTTTATTACTAACGTACTGTGGGGAACGGTGAACAAGTGAAGGCTACTGCCTTAGAAGGCCCCAGCAGTCCTGTCCATCCCTGTCTTTCAAGTCTCTAGAGGAGAGTCAATAGCCTATTAAGTAAGTACTTTCATTTCTATTCATATTTTGGGGACATGTTATGAAATACCACTTATGGCATCTCTCCATAATTTTTTCCCCCAAAAGTTATGGTGATGAGAATGTGTCTGTTGTTGGAAAGCATCTACTAAATCAGTGACTAATACTACTGTGAGACATTTTTCATTGTTCTCCATTGCCAAACTCCTACTGAAAGCCTATTGTAAATAGCTTTGGCAATATGTTTGAATTCTAAGAGGAAATATTATCTTCTCATAATCGTACATCACAGAAATAATGTGATGTGTAATTTCCTTAAAGAACGATTTTTCTTATAAATAATTTCCTTCCTTGTAATTAAAATCTCAGTGATTTTGAGGCTTAGCTAATTAATAGGTTGAAGGCATTTATAAGGAATAGGGGTTCTCTGTGTTTTGGTGTAGTGAGAACAGGAACTGATAAGTGAAATGGAAATATTAATGATTGAAATGGAAAGTAAATCTAAGTGGAGTTATATTTAAACTGTCCTGGAAATAGTGAGTAAAGCCTTTTGGCTCCCTTTCTTTTTCTACCTACTTGATCTCATAGGTTCTAAAGTGGCCAGTTCTACGGGTATTGTTCTTTTTAAAAAGATGCTGTAAATTACTCACAGTCAAATTATTACCACCGTTGACACTTGAATACTTGATGGTAACTGTCTGACTTCTGCAATAAATGTGAGAGAAGGTGGGGGGGAGGGAGGGAGGGACAGAGAGAGAGAGAGAGAGAGATCCATGTATCCATAAATGATCACTGCGTTTCCACTGGTGATATCCAGATATTCTAGAAGTCTACTGTGCTATAGCCCGAGTCACATCACAAAACCCCTCCATTTCTAATTAACTTCATCTCATCTAGAACCACATCTTCCAGTTTAGTTAGTTCATTCAATCAACCAGGGCTCATTCTCCACAAAGCCATAAAGCACACCTTGCTGTGTTTTCACACCCTCCTCCCCCAAAGGGCATTATGCCACCACTGCTCTCTGGGAGTAGTGAGTCTTAGTGGGGGTCTGGGGGAGGGTTGGAGCAAGTTGGCCCTGAGGGCTCTTGTGGCAAGGTCTGGAGCCAGGCCGGCTGTCACAGCCGGTGCAGGGAGAGCCTGTCACAGCAGGGGCAGGGAGAGCCTGTGTAGGTAGATTCCAGAGATGTTGCTAAACATCCTACCGTGCACCACAAAGAATGTCAAAAGCTGAGAAACCCTTCAGGGCAGGGGAAACCCTGCAGACACACAGTAAAAGCCTTTCCCTTTTACAACCTTCTCTGTTTCTCCTGAGGAAAGCCAGCCTGCGCTGGGCCTGTAGCAAGCTCTCTCAGGGCAAGGGGTGCAGAAGGCGGGAGCTGCGGGTTCACCCCTTCCAGTTACACGCTCCTGAGCCCCAGCCCCTCGGTATAGAAGCAGCGAAAGTGAGACACGCTGTTCTGGTCGCCGGGCCGGGGCACACGCCGGCGGCTGGCGCTGCTGGCAGCTCGGAGCGCCCTGTCCTCAGGAGCTGCTGCGGCGGCGGGGAAGGGGCCGAAGCGCTGTGCAAGCGACAGTTCATCTCGGGGACCCGAGAGACTCGGCTTAGACCTCCTCTGAGGTGGATCCCCGGAAACATACAAACGGGGGTGAGCGAGCGCCCGCGGCCAGGACGCCTGGTGCCCCGGCCACGCCTGGCTGCGAGGGGGACGGGGCACCTGGCCTGTGGCCGTCTCGCACTATGTGTGTGCGTGTCCCCACCGTGTGAGTAAATAAGGAAATAAAAGTACGTTATTTTATCCTGGCAAACCTCCATTTTCCAACGACAGAAGACAGGAGGTCAAAAGCCCCCCGAATACTAAGCCAGCCTGTTCCACTCTCGGGGTTGCAAATCGCGCCTGCTTTGACGGAAATGAGAACACCCAATGCGACTTTCCTAGTAAGCCACGTTCATTCAGACTTTCACAAAAGCCTTCAGGAAAGTTTCCCTGATTCCTCAATACACCTCTGCCAAGGTCTGTGCCTCATTCAAAGGGGAAAGCGGGTTACCATCTCCCCGGGAGGAAGCCCGCCCCGCGGGCCTGCGCTGCGCCGTCTGCCCTCTGGGGGGAGCTCCAGCCTCACGGAAGCTGCGCCCGGAAGTCGGGCCTCACCTGCTCTTCTGCGGGGGACTTCACAGCTCGTTCCTTCAGGTGACAGCTGTGCATCTCCAGGGCCTTCAGAAGAATGCACAGTGCAGAGTCTCAAATCCTTCCTCAGGGCCTTTACCCTGGTTTTGATTTGCTCACTGGGACCTGCTATTCTGGAGAATACATGGAAACTTTTCTTTTGATTAAAACGTCGGAGCTCAAATAAGTCACTAGGTTATTAAAAATGGGATTTTCCGCCTATGCATTAACTACATTTTGAAGAGAGGAATCCCCCGCAGGATTCCATGAAGAGGAGAGCAAAACTGTGGGCCATTTCCCAGTGAGACACTAAAAGATATAACTGCACTTGAACTATATGTTTATGTAATTTGAGCTCATGGAACTAGCTCGGCCTTTTTACTTTTTAGCATGTTCACCTTATATGTTACAAGAATGATGAGGGAATAATTCTATTTGTGATAGACTAGTGTACTTCTTACACAGCTGGGTGAAAGTGAGCTAAGACAATTACCTTACAAGTGCACCCAAGGAGCTGTACAACAGACCACACATATTACCACCTCCGGAATCCTTCAGAGAAGACGTGGTCTGAGGCAGCGGAGATGGTCCTCGAGCCCGCAAAGTGGCCTCACAGGGTGAGGGCTGACGTCAACTAGAGCTGGGAGGAAGGCAGGCTTGACTTGAACCACTACTTTTAAAGATGGCCCTCTCTTGCCCACCATCATCCTCGCTGCTTCTCTCCAACACTGGTCCTTCCACAGACATCTAGAGGTGAAAATCTACTAGTGCACGTGTGCAGGGGTGAGGCGGTCATTACCACCATGGTGAGACCTGCGCCACACTGGTCGGCCTCCCTGAGTGTGTGCCTGACACAAGCATTGGTCCTTGATCGGGGTCTGTGCTTCTAGAACAAACGGGGGGTAGGGGCCCTTCTCTGCCTTCAGTGTTGGGTCATGCCTGCCGAGCAGCTAACCAGCTCCGGGCCCTCACTCATCTCAAATGTGGAGACACCAGGCCTTGCAGTTTTGTTCTGGTCCTTTGCCAGCTGTGCGGCTCTGGCAAAACACACTCCTGCTACGATACCACAAATGAAATACACACACACACGTATTTCCTGGTAAGCCTTGTGCTTTGGAAAATTCTTAAAAAAAAAAAAAAAGAAGTGGAAAAAGTAGGACTTGAAGAAAAATAGACCCTGGCCAGGTAACACGCAGGGAACTTTGGGACAAGAGCTCTAAGGCCGACATGACCCATCCCCAGGTAAAGGTGCCACCGCCGGCTGCACTTCGCATCGCAGCCTTCGTGAGCTGTAAACGTGGGGGCTCGTGCTCCCCTTCTCTAGGCCCTGAAGCACTGGCCCTGACGGAGAGCGATGTCAGCAAGGTCACGGGGTGGCGTCTGCTTCTTCGTGTGCTCGGCAGCTCGCCCAGACACTTAACACAGCTGCAGGACAGCACCCCCGAAGCCACTGACCCGACCACACTCACATCTTGCCTCAAGAGAAATATTCAGCCCAGCTGTCAATTTCTCCTTAAGGTTCCCACATAAGTGTATTGTTAGGGCGGGCGGGCACCTGCCTGGAGGAAGCTTGCCGGCCCCCCTCCCGATACGAACACGCGGGGGGCTCTGAACCATCAGGAGTCTGCCTCCTTTAACCAAACACACATGCGGGCATCGAAGTGCCCGGTGTACCCACAGGCTGGGGTGGCTGAGGTCCCAGGGGAGCCCACCCTCCGGGGAGGGGGCTGCGTCCTGGCCTGCTCGTGCCTCCCGGTTCCCGGCTGAGGCCTCTGCAGCAGTGGGCTGAAGACCTTTCAGCAGCGGAGGCCCCAACCTTTGAAATGATGGGCAGGGCCACCGCTAAGGCGCTCCCGCAGCAGAGGGCGCCAAGACAATCCTCAATCTCCAGTCTCCAGCTCAGGACTCAAGAGCAGGGTAGGAAACTTCTGAAAAGAACAAAAGAGCCAAGATTCTCCTGCAACTGCCTGGCCCTGGGTGCTCTTGTGATGGGCTCTCTAGTGGGGCTCCCGCAAGGGATTTTCTATTTTCCCTCCAGGGAATTTGCCCTGCCCGCCTGCCTGCTGGGAGCACGGGGCTGTGAGAACACAAAACCAAAGAGCAGGGCCTCCCTGGTAGTGCAGCGGTTAAGCGCTGCGCTGTGGAGCTGTTGGCAGCGGCGACGCGAGTTCGACGCCCGGCCAGGGAGAATCCCACATGGCGCAGCAGACCTCTCCTGCCTTGCCCGCTGCTCCCCTCAGCAGTGTATTTCTGATCTGCCTGTTCTGCTACCCGCTCTGTCTCTGGTGAACCCTCTCGCCGCCCCATGGCTCTGGCCTGTACCCCAGCTTGTATGTATAAATAAAAAATAAATCTTAAAAAAAAAAAACAAAAAAACAAAGAGCAGCCCCAGCGGACGCTTTTGCTCAGGTGCTCTGTACACTTCTGTTAACACAGGGGGCCGGGGGCTGAGGGGGGGGGGGCAGGACTTGAGCAACTTGGATAACCCCTGAGTGGGAAGCAGCTGGTTGACCAGAGGACCTGGAGGGAGAAGAAGGTCTGGGCTCCGAGACGTGAGCCACTGAGTGTCTCAGGCCCTGGGGAGCCGAGACCGCTCAGCTCTGCCAGGCGGCTCAGAGCTACAGACACCTTCTATTTCGAGTTTCTGTAGTTTCATTCTAAGCTGCTGTGGAAATTGGGGTGACAAGTTATCCCCTGATCTCTATAATGATTCCAGTTTGGCTAAATACATCTCCTGCTGTCCAGCCAGGATCTTCAACAAAAATCAGTCTGAAACAGTAATTGAGAAAATTTCAGAAGAGTGAGTGTGTGTGTGTGAATGTGTGTGTGTGTTAGAAATGTGCATGTTTGGAAGAGAAAGAAGAAAAGAAATGAGGCTTCAGCCTCTTTAAAACACAACTTTTAAAGTTGATCAGGAAAACCTTGGAACTCACAAAAAGTACATCGAAGAGTAAAAATTTTCAGGCCTCTTTGAAAGTAGTAATTTTGGACATAAAAGAAGCAATAGGTCTATCATGGGTCATCTGAAACCAATTTCAAATGTGCTTCCTGCAGATCAGACGTGAGGCTGCCAAATTAGTTTGAGAAACGTTTTGGGCAATCTATGAGAGAAAAGGCATGTGTGTTAATAACCGGCGCAGTTTGGACGAGGCCACGTGACCCGGCGTATCTCCCGAGGACACGTACACACGCACAGGCACACTCACAACTCGCGAGTGTCCGTGTGGGCGCGGCTCACATCACGCTAGCGTCTGTTTGACCTCTTATGAGCAGCTCCTTAGAGTTTTTAGAGTCTGAAGCTTGTGGGTCATGCTACGTGGAAACTCAAAGTGAAAAGGGAATCTATAGCATTGCAGATAAATCAATGTTTTGAAAATAGTAACTATTTATAAAATATAGCAGTATATCCTAAACAAAGGTATCAAAGAGAGTCTTTAGCATGACTAGAGATAGAGAAATGCTCGTGACGACAGGTCACCTAAATAAAATGACAGTGTAAAATCAGTATTTGGGAATCAGACAAGCAGAGAATTCTCTGGTATATAAGGCATTAGTGTACATGCAAAATAACTTTAAAAAGCCCTCAATTTCGCACAGACAAGCTTAAAAAAGTTACTAATAATTAATCATTAACATTTGTATAGCTCTTAGTAATTTCAAAGCACTTTAACATCTATTATTTCACTGTGAAATGCAACGAGATAGTTTTCTATAAAAGAGAAAGGTATATAGGAGGAAAGGTTAAATATTAGAAGCAGGTGAATATGCCCAACAAGTCAAAATATTTAATTGAATTGTTTGAAACAAAATAGCTTGGATTCCGTACCTCTGATTGTCTGCCTTCTTGGGCAGAAAAAGGGCAAGAATAATTTCCATGTATTTGCATCCGCAGTTCATTTACAGTAAGGAGACAAAATCCCAAACCTTAGTAGGAGAAAATCTAACATATCCACAAATAGAACTTTCCACCTCTGTCCACAGTCAGGCTCTCCGGGCTCCTGGTTCTTCGTGAATTCACCTACAACCAGGAACCAACTGGTTTCGGCAAGCCCAGCTCGGTCAGAGTAGCTAGAGTAGCTACTGCCCCAACTGCCTGGTCTGATAATGGTGCCCTTCGCTGTGCTACAGCTTCAAGGCCTCGGATTGTAACTTCTCTGTTCTCTTCCACCGAGTGTCCTTTTCTGGTTCCCTAACCTTCACTGAGGTTCCAACTCTAATGCTCCTCACTAACCTTCGAAGAGGCGCCAAGCCCCTAATCCCCCCAGATACCTCTACTGGCCTGATATTCCTAGAGTTCACTTTGCCAACCTTCAGGGGGTCTTCTAGCAAATTCGGCACAGACTCTGAATGGCAGTGTGGCCTATCACTGACCTGACCTGCTCTGTTCTCGGCATGGGTCTTTGACACCTATAACCTCTTCCAAGGGAACCCACACATCCTTCAGGCCCTCCCGAGTGTCCTTTCCATGAGAGCTTCCCTGACTTCCTGTAACCTGCCGTGTCTCCTCACACCTCCAAAACCCTGCATTCCTTCCCTCCTTTCCTTCACCTGGCCTCTCCAATAGCCTTGCCCTCCTCCCAAGGGGTAGATGGAGAGCCCCTCGAGGGCAGGGATGTATCTCCTCACTGCTGTACCCCCCTAATGGGCTAGCACATTGCCTTGCTTACTCGAGACACACAATTGCTATCTGTGAAGAAAACCACACGTCTCCTATGTAAAGAAAATCACACACACGTTTCCTATGGAGAGTAAGTGTAAAGGCAGATGAAGTCATTCTTGGCTCAGGCTGTTAAAAAAGTAGGCCTCTAGCTCACGCCAGCACTGTTCCTCCCCCTTTCAGCAAGTCAACCACGGCTGGGCCTGCAGTCCAGCGCTCTGACACTCACAGCGGGGGCCAAGCTGGCAGACAGGCAGCCCGTCCTGCTCCAGGGAAGGGCACACTCACCCGCACAGACGGCGTCGGCCACAGGGGTCGCCAGGCTCACCTGGGTCGAGGCCCCGGTGGGCTGGTGGCCCCGGGCGCAGTTTCCAAGCTGGCGGGCTCGGCTGTGTCCCGGGGACGCGGGTGGGCCCCTGCTCCATGAGGATGAGCGTGAGGGAGGTGCACAAGTGTGTGTATGTGCACACGGGTGTATGTGTGTGCGTGTGTGGGACTAGCATGTGTGACATGTTGTCAATATGTTGCCAGTAAGAGCAGGAAAGTGCTACCAGGCGTCAGGCACGCTAGCGAACATGCAAAACCGCGGGGTGTTCCGTCCGTTGCTGGTCTTTTCATTTTAGAGAAAATTCTTAATTAATGCTGTCCACATTCTAATTAAAGGATAACTGTAAAATTATTTCTTACTCTACACTGCATTTTAAGCGTTCAAAGAGGAATGAGGCCTACCTCATTTCTAAAACTTGTGAGAAAGAATTGAGTTTTTCAAAATATCTGGATTCAGTAAGAAAACAAGTTTCTGGGGGTTACCGATGGTTAAGGAAAAAAGTTTTCTTACTAACTAGAATTTCTTACTAGCATAGAATTTCAAAGAGGGACGGGGGCATTTGCTAAGATCGCCTCAGGTCCTTCTATCTGCACGGTGCAGACCCGACGCCCAGAAGCGTGCGCCAACCTTACTCCAGGTACCCCCAGCTGTGCAAGAGAAAGGAACACAGGAAAGAAGCCATGGAGGTGAGGAAGAAGACGAGAGGACGGGAAGGGAAAGGAGGAGGGAGGGAGGGGAAACCGCTGGAGGACAAGGATGATGTAAGGAAATGGGAGGTGAAGATGGCGATCGGTGTGTTTCAAACCAGGGAAGAAGATGAAGGCATGGCCATCATGGAAGCTACAGCACAGTGGGTGATCCACACAGGCAGCGCATGACATTCATATTTTCCAAAAAACAATAAAGAACATCAAAGTTAAATAGTCGCTGAACGCCTTCCGATTCTGACCAGAAGGGACGTTACCCGAGACAGTGCCGCAGCAATAAACACAGGCAGTAATACTTCAGTGTCTAATCACCAGGCCTGTGATAAAAGACTTTTTAGTCTCTTATGTCATTTATTTCTAATTCCAATTCTGAGAGAGATAGATCCTTAGGCCCATTTTAAGAATTAAGATACCTTGGTTTAGAGAGGGTAGGTAACTAACTGGTCTAAGATTTCCCGTCTGGTAATGAAGCCAAGGTTTGAACCCTAAAAGACTTCATTCATCTATCACCCCAGAGTTCATTAATTTACTCACCCACCCACCCATCCATCCATTCATCCAACCGACCATCCATCCATCCATCCATCCTCTCAATCAATTAGGAACTATCTAGCCAATGGAAGTACCTGCTGAAGGAAAAAAGACATATTCCTTGCTCTTAGGAGCTTATCATCTAAGAAAGAAAGACAGTCAATAAACAATTAAGTAAGTCAATATCTAATTATAAAATTTGACAAGTACCATCAACTAAATGGCCAGGAAGCAGCAATAAGAAATCAAGCATGGCGTTACTAAATCAGACAGCATGGTTCGAGGGGTTCGACTGGGACCTAACGGACAGGTAGAAGCAGCCACGGAGAAGAGGCGAGAACTCACAGGGGAGGAGCAGGTGCCAGGCAGGGAGGCCGTGGGCCAGGGCCCTGCAGGGAGGCTGGCAGGGCAGGAGGTCACGGCACGGAGGCTGTTGCTGGTTAGTTTAGGTTTCAAGTGTCCTGGGAAGGCGCAGAATGGTCTTCGGGAAGCCTGCTGTATGTGGCTCAGGCATGACACCGCCTTCACGGGCAGGAGGGAGAAGGCAGAAACGGAGAGACCAGGAAGGAGACGCCTGCAGGATTCCAAGAGAGGGCCAGTGGAGACAAGTGACCTGGGACAGACCCTCGCCGTGGCCTTGCGGATAGCGCGGATAGTGGGGTGAAGGCCAGGGAGGTGCAAAGAGCGGCTGACCCTGGGCACTGCTCTTAGCATATTTCCTATATGGAAAAGGGAGCTAGACGATGCATCTTTTATAAATAGTTCATGTGTCAAAATCTGCTTCCAGGCTAAGCTCCCCCTCTGGTGGAAGCACCTGCCGCAGCACGCAGCCCCGGAGCAGGCACCCCCCCAGGTGCGGTGCTGCGCGGGCCAGAGACTTCCTGCCCGCAAACACCAGGCAGGGCAGCGCGGCCTCACACTTCACGCACAGCGTGCAAGCGCGCTCTCACGTTTCACTGGGAGTTAAATAGGGTGATCAGAGTGAGTCCCGGCACGCGGCATAAAGTCAATGCACCTGAGTCCTCCCCTTCCCTGCCCGCCTCCTCGTGCCAGTGAGGAGAAGCCCATGGACAGGTTGAGGAGACAAGGGAGCGTGGCCGCGGGCTCGGTTTATGTTTCGGGGACACACACCAGAGAAAGGGCAGCAGCTGCCATCCCAAAGGGTACACCCTCACCCTGACCAGATGGGGTGCCAGATAAAATACAGGACGCCCTGTTAAATTTGGATTTCAGAGAGCAAATAATGTATGGGACATACTTATCCTCGATGGTTTTCATGGTTAAACTGAAGTTCATATTTAACTGAGCACCCTCTATTTTATTAACTAAACCTGGCAACCCCAGGACTAGGCAAGTGTCTGCCTTGATTAGGAATAAACTGCCCCAGGGTTTTGCCCTTCACGGACCCTTGGGATGATCTAACTCTTCTCTGTATTGGGAGGCTATGTCTCTCACCGTCATGGTTCTGTCCTTCTTTTCATGTTTCTTTCCCCCTCTTATTAATAAATATACGGACCTCCAGAGTCTACTGCATAGCACTGTATAAGGCACAGAGTTTTACTTAGTGGTCGTAATAGGTGCTAGCGCGTGTGTGCGCACTTGCTACGTTAGTCTTTAAAAGGATGATTATTGTCAAGAAAGCATTTTGAGAGTTTTCCAGCTGCAGTGATTTAAATTTGCAACTGTATTAATGAAACTTATTTAGATATTATAGTACAATTGGTTGCTAAATAGACTAAAAGAAGAGCTTTGAGTTCATTTGATAATCACTGGCTATCAAAAGCTAAGAGTTAGAAATCCTTTAAATCAAACTACATGGAAAGAACAAGGAACTTTCGGCCCTAATGTCATCTGTCTGAGTGTTGTTTTTGCATATAGGCAGGAGTCTCTGTTTCCGGTTTTAGTACTGTAAGTGAAAAACTGAGGAAACAAGTAACTAGTTACCTAAATGAGACATCTGGAGGAGGACTCCTCTTTGTTATTCTACAACAAGATAAGGAGCTTGATCCAGAATGAAAATCAACACATCCAGAACATTGTTATTAAGAGATCATCACTTGGGCTAAACAAAGTATTTAATAGTTAATTTGCATGCTCTGCAAGCTCATTTTCTCCTTATGGACTGGTAACAAAACACTGCCAGGCAGTGCCAGACTGGGGCCATGTTCTCAGTAGCGGTGATGTAGAGGCCCTCAGAATTTTATACATCATCAATCTGAGGGCATAAATGGAACCACCTTCTTTCTGACCATTTCTGACCATTTTGCAACCAAAGATGCTCTTATTCCCTTGAAATAAAGGCACAAATATTTTCTCCATTCTAACAATCTAACTGAATAAACAATGGCTAATCCCGGTTTAGAAAGAAGAGGGAGTGTGCTTACTCTTCTTGCCGTAAGTCATTGACGCTGCGGTCCAGAGAGATCATGTCACTTGCCACCATGTTAAATCCAAACTCTTTAATGCTGGCTTGAACTGCATGTTTCAATTCTGGTCCCAAAACCAAAGGCTTGGCTTTCTCTCCAGGGCCACCAACCACTCCTTGAGGCTCAGGTTCTTTGGGTTCAAAGTTACCGAGGATTCCTGGGCGGAGCACAGGATCACGGTAGCTGAAAGTCTGAGGCTTAAATGTGAGATACTGCCTCTGAATTATGTCTTTCTGGTTATCTCCTCCAGCATGGCGCTCTTGTTCATTTTTGGCCTTGTTTTTTCTTCTAATAGACTCTAAGTCCACTTCTACTCCTTCAACATGAGGCCAGGGCACCACAGGTCTGAATCTGTCCTCCCCGGGAGCTAGTCCATTGCCTCCTCGGTTAGGCATGGGGTTATTGCCATCTCTCTCTTCCTGTACAAAAGGGAGGGGACAGACAATGAGTACGTGAAGGCAAAGCACGGCAGAGTTTACGACACCGACTTTCATGATTAAGAAAAGTCTGAGGCAACAATAAAATGGTTTGAAACATGAAACAAATAGGCCGTTAGTCAGGACATCCCATTAGAAGGTATCTTTTGTGGGGTGTG
Organism: Scalopus aquaticus; assembly: GCA_004024925.1. NCBI lineage: Eukaryota > Metazoa > Chordata > Mammalia > Eulipotyphla > Talpidae > Scalopus > Scalopus aquaticus. The sequence continues at coordinate 45,904 of PVIJ01009381.1, forward strand.
GGGGACAGGGGAACATACCTAGAAATAGCCTATTTTCTCACCTTACCATTCCAAAGAATGAATGGATGCAATTTTACTTTTCCCCTTATAAACTTAACTCTCTCTTAACACTTTGTGTGCTGGCTAGTTTCTGTGCCACCGCATGAATGGTATAAGCACTCAATAAAACACACACAGCTCCTGAACTACTAGATATATTTTAATGAAATTTTAAATGCATAGAGATTATAGCTTCTAGACTGAGTACGATCAAAGAAATAGCTCCTAATAGTTCCAAATAAACCCACTGCGGCGTGAAAAACTGGAGACTAGATGAACACGTGAATACGTGCACACGTGAGCAGAGCAAAAAGTGTTAAAGACCTCTTAATAAAACATAATGTTATGGGTTAGAACAATGAGGTTCTAGGACCTTTGGCTAAAAGATACTTCACAGGGCCTATCTGCGCTAAGTGTTTTCCCAGAGGCCTGGTAGGTGATAAATAGAACTGCTAATCAGTAATACGGCCATATGGTGGCAGTGGAATTAGATATCACCCATCACTAAGCTGGCCGTGCCACTAATGACAGAGGAACAAGGTGGGGAGAGCACTCGACAGCCCCAACTTGGCATTTTCTACTCGAGAGTTTAGCTGAATTCAGAACTATTAAAAAAAAAAAAAAAGTTCCAGTTACCATAGCCAAAACAGCTGGGGCTTTCTAACCACACTCTATCACCTAGTTTGCCTGATCCCGAGGTAGCCCAGGTAGAACCAGATTCCGCTTCCTCTTTGGTTTGGCCCTCTCGCCTGTGCAGATCTTTCCCATAGAGGGTGCTTTTGCTTTTGCGGTATAATAGATGAAGATTTTGCTAAACCAGTGCCATTCTTTGCCCAAAGCAGCTTTTATCCACATTAGCATCACCTCGGTGGCTTTCAAAAATACTGGTACCCGTGTCCCACCCCCAGACGTTTTGATTTAATTGGTTTGGGCATTCAGATTTTTAAAAGCTTCCCAGATGATTTTAATATGCACCCAAGCTTGAGAAGCTCTAAAGGGAGAGCTGCTAGCTATAATTAGACCGGGGACTATAGCGTGTACACGCTGGGGAGGAGGCAGGGGAGCCGAGACTGCAACCCCGGCTAACTGGTCGCCCTTCACTCCACACCGAGGTGATGTGATTCCGTGGCAGGTTTCATAACAGGATGACGACCGTCTGACCGGAATTCTTCTGCAGCGTTAGAGCTATCTTAAAAAGTGAGGTTTAAAACTGTTTTAAAGAGTATAGAAGTAACTAAGAGTCAGATAAAGACAAACTTAAAAACTAACCCTTGAAAGCTGACCAGAGTTGAAGCACTAAGCAGCGGTAGTGGAGGGGTGGGGAGGGGAGGGGCGGAGGTGGGCAAGAACAAAGGGGGAAGGAAGCACGGTGGACTGTGGGTGATTTGGTGGTGGGTACACTTCTGTAGTGCTACCTGATGGGGGAATCCAAATATTACCTCAATTAAAAGATAACTAATTAATTAAAAACACAAAAAAGAGGAAAGACCTGATATACTGGTAGTTTATTCAGAGACAAAATTCTCTACAGAAAGTCAGTTCATTCAAATGCAAATTTAGTTGATGTTGAAGCTTTGGTAAGTATCACGTCTGGATAGATTTTAGAGAGCTCAACATTTTTTTGATTAAGAATTTTTTTTGATTGGTGGTGGAAACTCTACTGGGACTACACCTGAGAAAAGAAAGCAGGCATTGTAAAAATAAATAAATAAGAATTTTTTAAAAATCTTTGACATTCATCTGTTTGTTTAGGTGCTATATGCACACATTACACAATTCAGAGGCCCCCAGGGGGCAGAGTGAAAGGTAAGTTTTTCTGCCTGCAGAGGCGAGCACAGTTATAAACATGTGAATCTTTCTAGAGAAGTCAAATGCATCCAGGTAGATAAAGCAAGAGGATTTTTTTGTGCACATGGGACAGACTTTAATTGAATCACCAATTAGAACAGGAACCCCTAAAATGTTACGACCAGTTCAAAGGTGAATCCAAAGAACATACAAATATATAAGCATCGAGACTACTGCAAAGAGTCTGCAAACAGATGCAAAACAGGGAAGATTAGTCAATAATCAGATCAATAACCAACTGCATCTCCACTGTGACAACTCCCATTTCCGTGGACAAGAATCCTTTTCGTTACTATCAGTTTTCTATGATTTATGGGATTATAAACTAGCTCGTCCTCAACAAAAGGTGAGAAAACCTAGGAAGCTGGTCAGAGAGCCTACGTACGTAGTGAACTTTCGGGTCCATTTCAAAGTTTTCACACAACTCCTCCTGTAGAGTAAATGGCATTAATCAGGCTTTTTACACTACTGTCCTCTGTGCCGATCACCTGTGACCTTGATTGTGTTAATGCAGAAGACGCTTTGGAGTGTGGGCACAGAGCATGCGCGCATGACTGTGGACACCTGGAGTACGCATGCGTAAGAGGGCACACCTGAGCCTGGAGGGCAGGGCTACAAGGGCGGCATCACTCAGAGATGGACGCGGCCGGGGCTGGAGGCTGGGTTCCCTGCGGGGCCGTGCCTGCCTCCTTGCATGCCAGCCTCCCTGCCTGGTTCCCTGAGAGGGCATTAAAGCCTGACAAGTCCACTGAGGGCTTCTGGGCTCTCCTTCACCGTCTGCCCAAACCCACAGTGAACCTGTTCCGAGTGTTTCATGTATATTCTTTATTTAATCCTATGTTAGTTTAGAGGTTAGGTTCTAAAACATCTGGCAGAGAAGCTACCTTACATCACAGTCGTACAATGTAGAACCAACATCTGAATTCAGGCACACTGGCCCTAGAATCCATTCAGCTACTATATCTTAGTGTTCCTCACATTAACACATGCACTTATCTCCTCAGTATTTTTTTCTACACAGCAGCTTTGTGATCGTCCTAAAATTCAAATATGAACATGCTACTTTCCCTGCACCACACTCCACCCCGGGCCCCTGTCTCCCGGAGAGTTTATGTTCTTAGCAAGGTCGATAAAGCTTTTCAGGCTCCAACCTGCACTTTCTTTCCACCCTTACCCACTACAGCAGGAGCTGGTTAATTCTTTCTGTAAATGGTCCAACAGTAAACACTTCAAGCTTTGCAGCCCACAGGGCCTCTGTCGCAATTAATCACATTTGCCATTATAAAGCAAAAAACATTCACAGACAATATGCAAATAAACGGGCATAACTGTGTTCCCACAAAACTTGATTTACGAAGTGCGGGCTAAATGCCTCTGTAGCTATCACCTGTGGCCTTGAACGCAGGACGCACTTGGGAGCGTGGGCTCGGGGTACGCAGGCCTTATGGGCACCTGGAGCATGGTGTGGGCATGCGTAAATGGGCACACCTGAGCTGAGAGACTGAGCATGAAAGGGCAGCGGCAGAAGCCCGTGCGGCAGAGTGCAGTGGGAAGAGCATCGACGAGAGGGAGGACCACAAGACAAGGTCAGAGAGAGCCCAAAGAGTAAAGATTCGCCGGAGGCTGGGAGACTGGCACTACCCAAAGGCAGGCAGTGGGCTGGGTTTGGCCCCCGACACCTGAACTAGACTGGAAGTTCCGCGATCTGCGACGGTGCATTTCCAGAGCTCGTCCTGGCACATGTCGGTGTTGCTCACCGACTGAGCAAATGACTGGATGCTGCAACGTCTGCTTTGGTCATGAGAGAGGCATCGAGAAGAAAATGGAATGGGAAAGATGGTCTTGGATCAGATAGAACCTTCCAGCAATACTTTATGAATTCAGTAAGAAACAGCACATAACTTTGTATTCTCTGCACAGACCCGCATTGCACTCAATAATGCTATACAATAGTCACCAGAAAAATTGAATTTGCTCACTTCTCAAAGACTGTATGTCATTAAATCCAAAGGCAAAAGCAAATATAAGAATTGTCTAACCCCAAGTCAATCAAGAATCATGTCAAATCTTAGTGTTACAGGATTCAAAGGACAGTAGAAAGCGGTGTAACATGCGTCCCCCTGAGAAGGAAAACTACATGCTGCTTCTTCCTGAGGTGAATGAGAATCAGCAGATGCCGTGTGACTCACTGGTACTATGATACCTTCATAAACACCAGCTGATTTACTGCACAGTCAGAATCAATGAATCACTGTCGTCAGAAATGGGAAGGAGAACTGGAGATAATCTACGATCGCTATGCTCATAAAGGTGAAAATGGACTGCAAAATACAGGCACTAACCACCAGATGGTAATATAGGTTTATCAGAAATCAGGTAGGTCTACTCAGTTCACATTCTGCAATTCACAAAGCCCCCCCTCGCACCCCAATTCTTCTTATCTGTGATGTTTTTCCAAGATGGCCACGCTGTGATAGAAATGGTATGAATACAACGGGATTCAGAAAAATGGTCTTAGAGCAAACAAAAGCAATACAGGCATCTTAGGATCTGAGAGTCTGGGTGAGCCCCAGATGGCTCAGTCTAACGGGGAGCTCGGGCAGCCACAGATCTGAGAAATTCCACTTCGCTTTAGGAAGCGACCACTGCTGGCGACACGTACTCCCTGGTTATCACTCTGCATGAGCCACGGAACTCAGTAACAGTAAGTCAAATTTTATTCTGTGGTGCAAGAACCTTGATAAAAAACAAACTGCTTTACTGAGACAGCTCTTCGGCGTCCCTTGTCTAGTGCACTTGCTCACCTGGAAGGAGCAGAAGCAGCAGGGCCAAGGAGGGGGCGGTGGTACAAAGTGACCCGAGCCCAGGGGACGTAGGGTGTGCTTACAGGCCGGCCCCCAGCGCATGTCAGGATGCTAGTGGGACTTCAGGGCGCTCCAAGCTCTGTCCCCTCGTTTCTCGCAGGTTGGCCAGTGCTGGATTCATGGCGGTCTGCCCAGGCGGGCACTGCTGGCATTGCTCCCCGCTCTGCACAGCCCCGCTCCTCTCGGAGCACTGAGAGTTGTCGGCACTGGGGAGACAGTGGGCCTGTTGGCAGGGCAGGAGGGCAGGGGCCAAGTGGGTAGTCTGTGCTTCCCAAGGGCTTAAAATGGCTAGACCTGAGGCTGTAAACAGAGCGGAGTACCTAGGGCGCCACCCCTTACGGAAAAGGATCTTGTTCCAAATGCAGCTTAAGACCAACAAACTAGGACGAGATCATGGCAATGGCAATGCTTCTGCTAGCAAGCCAGGCAGAGGAGGATGGAGAAGAGTGTGACTTACCAGTAAGAAAAAGCATGACAAGATGACAGAGGAACTATCTGCTGGAAGACAGACCCGCACAGGAGAGATCCCCCTCCCACCAGGCCAGATACCAGCCAGGAGGCAACGGCATGGACACAGTCACTGTCCTAGGCATGGACACAGTCACTGTCCTAGCCAGGTCCGCAACTCCAGCTCCGCACCGGCGAGGCAGGGGAACCAGCAGGCAGAGACTGAGCACCACGCAGCAAAGCAGACGCCCTTGAGGCGCCACTGTGGACAGTGGCCGGTCGTACAGGAGCTAGTGCTGTACGCCTCTTATTTCCTCTCAAACTTTCTAATATGCTATGAAAACCAGTTGCAAATGGGTCTGTGCGGCAGCTGTAACCACACACTGGTAAGACTTCACCAGGCATTTTGAGTCAATGAAATGCCACCTCTCCTTAGCCAAATAGGTAAAATAAAAAGTGTAGTACACAATACAGACCTATCTGGTATTACTGTGAATAATGCTGAAATTAATAGGTATTTTCCTAGAAAGTTGGCATTTTTTAATATTTACTTATCTTAATTAAAGGGAGATTTTTCATATAAAAGAGCCTCCCAATAAATCTCATAGTTGTACAGCTAGGTATCTGATATTTGCAGATACATATTGTCATGTAAAAAGGCTGTCATATAAAAATAACCTAATTTTTAGGGTTGATTTTTTTTAAACTCTAGATTACCCAAGTGACTAGGTAGAGTTTTGTTTTGTTTTTTTTAAAGATTTATTTTATTTATGCATACAAGAGCTGGGGTGTAGGTCAGAGGTGTGAGGTAGTGAGAGGATTCACCAGAGACAGAGTGGGGAGCAGAACAGGAAGATCTACTGAAGTACACTGCTGAGGGGAGCAGTGGGGAGACAGGAGAGGTCTGCTGTGCCATGTGGGTCAGCTCCTTGGGGGGAAGGGATAGAACTCAGGCCATAATGCTGACAGGGCTAAGACTTAGCCCCTGCGCCACCAGGGAGGCCCAACACTATTATCTCTAATGTTCTGTTGTGGGAATGTGGAATCGCCATTAAGCACTCATAGTTGGAGCATCGGTTCTAAACTCAGGAATCCTCTGGCATCTTCCACTCCTCCCAGAGTCCAGCGAGCATTTCTAACGCTGGTCCTCTGTGGCAGGAGGCGAGTGGGACTTTGGGGGGCTCCAACCTTGTTATCTGTTTCGTGACCCCTCCCCTCACTCCCAATTCAGACTGAGGCCTCTTTGAGGACAGTGAGAGTGTTTTATTTATCCGTGTGTCCCAAGTCGACGATAGCTACTATGGACCCAGTACATGGAGGCTGCCTGGATGCGGGCAGCCATCATTGCTTTGTTGGAATATAAATATAAATAGCACCCTTTTTGGTGCTGCTGCTTCGTTTGGTTTAAGCTAGCACTTTGGGAATCCAAGTGAGATAACTAACAGCATTACATTCCCTACAAAACTAAAATTTGAATAAATCCTTTTTTTAGTATCTTCTCCTGATTTGGAAAAATCATGTCTGTGAGTAAAATGTGATTCTTCATGTAAAATGAGTACTTTATTTAAACATGAGAAAGTAAATCTGCTGGTGTTAGTCTTAGTCCTCTAGGCCAATTTATCTTGCAAATAAATGGCTTCTTACTAAATTTGGTCCTTGCAAAACAGTAACAGGATAGAGAATCTAAATCAGGTCAAAAAAATATCATACTTGATATAATCATACTTGAACACTCAAGGGGGAATAAATTAAAAGAAGAAATGGGCAGTTAAAGAATCAAAGTACAGGGTAATGTCTACAAGAGGAAAATAATTATTCATAAGACTGTTCAATAGGTCAGACCTAAGTTATTATGGACAACTAACCAAGGAATCTATGAAACACATGAAATTTAAACATTTTTATGGAACCCAAGCAATTTTTATTTTTCAGAGGCCTTAATAAAAATTCAGGGCCTCCCTGGTGGTGCAGCGGTTAAGCGCTGGGCTGTGGAGCTGTCGGCAGCGGCGACGAGAGTTCGACACCCAGCCAGGGAGAATCCCACATGGCACAGCAGACCTCTCCTGCCTCGCCCGCTGCTCCCCTCAGCAATGTATTTCTGATCTGCCTGTTCTGCTCCCCACTCTGTCCCTGGTGAACCCTCTCACCAACCCCCGCCTCTGGCCTGTACCCCAGCTTGTATGTATAAATAAATAAATCTTTAAAAAAAAAAGAAAGAATAAATCATACTTCCTAAAAAAAATAAAAATAAAAAAAATAAAAATTCATACCTTGTTCATAAACTAATCCCAGGAGGACACATCTTCCTTATTGTGAATATTTAACATAAACTCTAACTAATCTGAACTGAATTAAGAACAAAACATGAGCATTAAACAAATGACTGATTAATTATTTGTAGAATATTTCAAAAGATGAAGAAGCTAAATTTACCAAGACATATGCCACAATTTCAGTGGGAAGAGCACAGACATCAGACAAGGATATAAATATAAGACACACCAATGTCATTCAAGAGTCGACCTTCCACTAGTAATAAAAAGCAGATGCTAACACCCCCTAGACAGCCCAAAAGGATATAAATGTGGGTAGATTTCAACTCCTTGTGTTTTAAGAGGTAAGCAATTAATAACTTAAAAAAAATAAAGCTCCCATGTGGCCTTTTCATTAAAAAAGAACACAGTAAGTTTCTTCAAATATTTTAACAAAGTTTCATTATTTTAATCATTTCCTACCATATTATCCCCACAAAATGACCTGACTAAAACAAGAAAGGCATTGGGAGTGAGAGGTGGGAATGAAAGCAAAGGAAAGAGAGATCATAAAATAAAATCTGTGAAGATTTTTAAACACATGAATAATTTATGCGTGCATATATATTATGTATGCACATGAAGAGTGGAAATGTACATTTAAAAACCAAATAGCTTAGTGGGATAAGAAATAAGAAATTATATAGCCCCTTCAAAGGAATAATCACAGTATTTCGTCAGGTAGAGAAAGAGGAACTACTTACAAACTGAATTGATGGAAAATGGTCCCATCTGCTCCTCATCTGTCAACTCACAAAATGTTCTGGAACTTTCTTTTAATCAACTCTACTTTCTTACCCAGAGGAGCTAAGAGCCTCTCCCCACTCTTTTTTTTAGCCCATCTTTAAAATATTTTAGAAGAGCAAACCCATCATGGACCCTGAGAGACCACGCTCTCAACACTCTACTTAATCCAGGGAAGAGCTTATTTAGTCCAAGCTTTGATTCTTATTTCCAATATAATAACATTTTTTATAATCCAGTACCTGCCAAAGCCAGACACTTTAACTCTTAATTCTCTTTCACCTCTAGCATTCCCAACGAAAGCACATAACGATTTCCCAATCTGCCTGTAAACTTTATCAGAAATTATGTCACCAACTAGATCATCGGTAATTCTTATCACATTAAAGAAAACACTTTGCTGAGTGAGAGCTGAATGAGGTCAAATGTGTTATTTGTGTTGGGAGAGAATGTTTGTAATACCCTTTTGAAAGTCGAAAAAGCAATGTCCTATTATCCCTCTAGGGGAGAAATTCTAGAATGAATACAGCACTCCCACATCAAGTGTTACTACTTTCTGCAGCTGGAAATGCATAAAACAGCTTTTCCTCTAGTGCTTCCTTGCTTTGCCCTAAAGCTTGGCTTTCATAACAGCTCATAAAAAAAGTATTGCAAGCTTTAGAACACACACATCTTGCCTGGTATAAGATGATCTTCTCTTGCAAATCTGGAGGGGGGGAAAAAAGCACCATAAGAAAACAAATACCCCCAAAGTTTTCAGGGCAGATAGATCATCTAAAAATGTGGAAACACATTTTACTACCTTGTCAAGACAGAAATCCGTATTAGGAGGATGTGACAAGGAGATGTAACTCCTGCAAGACAGCAAAAGCACACTGCGAGTACATCAAGGTTATTTGTGCAATAAACTCTTTCAACCATCAGCAGGCCTGATCTCAAGAATGAGCTTACCCAGTGATACTCCCACTGAGCATGTGTGCTACTTGGGTAGTACTTATATGCCCCATTAACAGATAAAAGGATGATCCTTTTTGCTAGCCTGATTACTATGGGTCCACTCCATGCCAGGCGCACTCTGTGCCAATAGAGGCCCCACCTTTAAGGGAGTCACCCCCGGGGGGGAAGCCGGCCTGACCTGGCTGCCAGCCTGGACCCACTTCTGAAACCAGCAGGGGCTCCCGGCACACCTGCGGTGGGAGTGGCTGGCAGGTAGGGAGGTGAGGGTGACAGGGGGCTGGGCAACCGATCTAGACCAAGGCGGAGGCACAAAAGCTAAAGGAACCTGGAATATTCAGGGGAATCCAGAAGCTCCGGCAAAGGGGGCGGGGGCGGTGATGAGACTCCAGACACTGGCGGTGCCTCAGGCAGCCTCTTGGGAACTGCCAAGAGCTTCAGACCCGCCCCCTCAGCGTGTGGAGCGGGAAGGGTGCCAGACCAGGGCAGGATGTCAGATGAGCTCTCAGAGGAGGCCAGGAACGGGAGGAGGAGCCAAGTGCTCAGAGGGCCAAGGAAAGAACCGAAAACCAAGAAACAAAATATTGGCACAGGCAATGCTCGGGGAGCTGGGGCTTTCTAGCAACGAGCGATCAGCAGAGCTGAAACTGCCCCTGGACGTGAACTGGAGGAGACCGTGGGACCCGAAGGGGAGCGAGGGGTGGTCACCTCTCAGTTCTGCAGCTGGCTTGCTCTCGGGGCACCAGCCCAGGGGGCTGGGACTCGAGGGGCCTGGGACTCCTCCCTCTCACCATCTGGGCACAGAAACACTTCCCATTTTCTATCATCTAGGTGCTGGAGGCATTTCTGTGATGTTCCTGTTCTGTCCTCAACATTCCTTTGAGGTGTCTGATGGGTTGACAAAACTCCGCTCTTGGGGAGCGCTCTGGCCGCGGCAGAGACTCATGGAATCGTCACCCCGGGACTGCGCTGTGGGACCTACAAGGAGGGGTGATCTCATGGAAGGCAGGGAAGGCTTCCCCGAGAACAGAGGGTTCTGAGCCGAGAGCGGGCCGGGGACAGGCCAACCAGGGCACGACTCCAAGGCAAGGCGGCCTCGGGGAAGCAGCTGAGAATGAGGGGGCCTGGCACCAGGGGAGGCTGCAGACAGGGGGCGGCCAGACGAAGCGGACCTGGTGTCCACGGTGGCGAGTTTGGGGTTAGCATGAGAGGAGTGAAAAGCCAGGGATAGTGTCAGTGCTCCCGGAAAGCCTGGTGGCCGAGGAGCGGACAGGCTGGAAGGAGCTCAGGGCGGAGGAGGGCCACTCGGAAGTGGAGAGATTTAACAAAGGACTGGCGGCTGGCGAAGGAGAGCGCCATGCCACTTAGGTCTCCAGCTGGCACGCCCGATGCTCCTCACTGGGGGGCAAACCACTGCAAAAGGCTGAAACTGAAGACGAGTTTCCTTTCACATGAGCCGCGTCTGAAGGGCTCCGAAGTGCTCGAGAGGAGGAGGAGACAGAACGTGCATGGGGGGAAGCGATCTGGGCGGGGGAACGAGCAGACGTGGCTGTGCGGCTGCAACGACGAGGCCCCAGGTGAGTTTGCTGACGGTGAGATCACAAGGTGAGGAGAGGAGAAGGGCTCGGACCTCACCCTGAGGCGTCAACTCGTAAGCCTGATGAAGGAGGGCGAGTGTCAGGGAGATGGAGACCTGTCCATGAGGAGACCAAAAAGCAAGATGGAGCGAGAGGGGCCGGGCGGCCGTGCTCGGCGCTGCTGGGACGCCGCAAAAGCTGAGGACTGGGTGTGGGGAGGGGAGGCTGCCCGGTGACGCGGGGGGAGTTCTGGAGGCTTCGGCAGGTCAACAGCCCACCCGGAGTGGGTGGTGGTGTGTGGCTCGAAGGCGTGGAAAGGGGGAGAGCAAAACACACAGCGTTTGTGGACAGGCTGCCTGGTAAGGAGAGACCCAGACATGGTGAAGGAAATGAGGTGGAGCCAAGCGCCTGGGTTTGTTTTTTTCTTAATCGGAAAATCCTGAGCATTTTAAAAAGAAAGGCGAGGGCGAGATATTAGCACACACAGGAGAGGAACAATCGGGCGTGGAAGGTTCCAGAGAATGTGGGGTGGTGGGGCGGGGCCAAGCAGAGATAGGCCTCCCCTGGCAGCGAAGAGGCCGTCCCTCTGCATCATCGGAAGGACACCGGGCTGCCCCCCTTTCTTGGGATCCGCCCTCACCCTGATGTCTGCACGCCTCTCACAGCCTCCCCCATTAACCCAGCCCCGCCTCCGAAATGCTGCTTTCACCGTGCACCTGAGGGACTTAGAAAAAAAGAAAAAACAGAAAGGCTCCCCATCTTTTTTTAACACATCAGGTTCAAATCCTTTGCCTTAACGTCACCCACTTTGTGCTAATTTAAGCTGCCCCTTCCTCTAGTGAATCGGGCCTCTCAGGAGCCCCGCAAGCCACGCTCGGCCCCCCGGGGCTTAGCTCAGGTCACCAGCCGCAGCCGACAGCCCTGCAGCTCCGCTCTGCTCTGGGTGCGGCTCCAGCTCCGTGTGTAGAGGCCCGTCCCGCCATCTGTTCCGGCTCCAGCGACATTATTCTCTCACGAAGTTCTCCTTAGCGCTTTCACAACTCTCAGGCTCTCCTCCGTGCTAGTTTCCGTCCTCCAGACCTACCGCTCCAGGTGAGGAGTCTCTACTCCTTTTACACAGTGAGAATCTCTATGGTGTGTCTGCTTTTCTCTTAAATCCTCTAACGTTTGCATTTCCCTTATTATTTCTACCCCAACTCCAAAAGAATCCCAAAGCATCGGGAAACATGATGTCTCCTGGCTCCGTGTTTCTAGAGGAGGCTCTCCCTGCTGTATGGGAGGCGAATCTTGGGGGGAACGGTGCTGCAGAATATGACGGAGGGAAACGCCCGTACACGGGGTGTGGGGGGGAGGTCACCTCCTCCTGGGCTCACGGCAGCGCTGAGATGGGGCCTGGCCTTTCGCGCACGTTCTACACCGAGCAAGTCTTTCCAGAGAGACCGAGGGCATGGTCCCTGCGCACAATCAGGTGACTGACCAGGACCAGACCCGGGTCAGAGTAACCCCTGCCCCATTTGCAGCCACAGCGCTGGGCCATGTGACTACGATGACTTCCACTTTCTAGGAATTTCCTCCATTATAAAATTATTTAAAAGTTTACCAAAAAAGCACATTTAAAGGGTCTTTAAAAAAGGCCACTTGATACACACTGCAACGTCTCTCTCTTTTGCTTTTTCATCACGTTACAAAGCCTGTCTTTGGCAACTGCTCCCACGAGGGAAGCGCCAGCTCTGACACCTAAAAACAGTGAGTTCTGCTCGTCAAAGGTTTTTTTTTGTTCTGTACCGGGGTAAGTTGTGATTCCCCTGACAGCGCGCAAAGTAAGAGGGAGACACTTTGAACTACTTTACACGAATTAAATCAGTCTCTCTCGTAAGCAAGGACTAAAGTGTTTCCTGTCCCACGTTGCACTGACCCTTCGACTAATGATCTCCCTGGATTCTGAGCTCTTCAAACCACGGGAAAGCACAGTGCTGTCTGCTGTCACCAACAGCGTTGTGGTGACCGTGGACTGAAGCAAAGTCTTCACCATCAGGTCCACGGCTGTGGCACCCACGGTAATCTCCTCTGCCCAAGACTCTAAGACCATCAGACTGAGCTGCTACGCTTGCTAGTCTGATTTCAAAGAAACAATGTTTTTCCCAAATCTTGCATTTTTCTGACACTGACAAATATGCAATAAATACGGTTTTCCAAATTGACACGAAGGAAGAGTTACCCCGGTTTCCACTCTCTGAGGCGCACCAATGTCCCTGGGGCATCCTCAACGTGCTCACGTGCAGGTAACACTAAGATCTTATTTTCAACAAATTTATTGTACTTCTTCAGGCTGTGCTTGTTGCTAGACTTCTAGAAAGGCAAAAGGCAGCGGTGACCCCTGGAAACACAAAATCTCTTTTTGTAAATATACAACAGTGGTGTTTTATCCTTTTTAGGGTGATAGAGATCTTGGACCCTCTCCTAGCGGGAAAAAAGCCCCAAGAGTATGATGTTGGAGGAGCTCTTTGTAGAAGCATCTGGCTGTTTGATTAAAACCCTTGAAAACATTCATTCCTTCTAACTACCACATTTCAGACCTGAGGATATATTTTCGGGAGATAATTCTAATTACAGAAAAGGTATTATACTTAAATAGCCACTGCAGTATATACCAGGAAATATTATAGAAACAAACAGAATGTCTGAGACAGAATAGTCAAGAAAATTAAGCTACAACAACTGAATAGAATATAACGATGAAAATGTTCAAGAACAGTAATTTGTGAGGGAAATCCTTCTTTTAGTTTTTTAAAAGCAGGATACATACAGAAAATGTTCATACTGCTTACATCCTTTTATCTCAAATATGAAAGAAGTGCAGAGAAATGACTACAGGAGAGTCATAAGTAGTAATCTCTGATGGCGAGATTTTAGATATTTTTCTCGACCTTTGGCTTCCTTATTTCTAATAGCAAACAAATGTTTTTATAACATTTAAAAAAAAGGTGAAGCTTCCTCAGACTTACTCTTAAAAATTAGTGACAAAAAAATCGACCCATTAGAAAACAGCTTAACCAATAACTTGAGATTTTCTTGTCCATAAGGAAGTTCCACATCACAAGAAGCTAGAAAGTTTGTTGATTGCCAAAGGGGCACTGGACATGATTTAAGGATGAAACAAAGAGAGAATACATGACGAGCACAGCTGAAAGAAGGTGTACGTAAGCAGTCCCTACAAAGGATTAAGCTTCACGGTTTAGCTAGGCATATCTTTCATTCAAGGACACAAACTTTTGTTAGCAGTGACACAACAAACAAGAAAACATAACTTTAGTAAATTAAAAATTTAAAAAGTGCAAAAATCAGAATGTACTTAAGTCAATGAGTCACTTAAAAAAATTATCAATGACCTGGAAGCAAAGCCGAGAGGGTTATGGCACATGGCACCTCCTAAAACAAGGCTTGCACAGTGGCAGAATTTGTGTGAAGATGAATCCATCTTTTTAAAAAAGAACAAATGTCATTACACTTCTCTCTCCTACTTACACCTGCTCCCAGTTAAATCTTCAAGATACTTCTTTAAAGGGAGTTCAATATAAATTTTTTTTTAAAAATTAAGTTAAAACTTTTTTCTTCTTTTTTCTTCATTTCTCTCCAAAGCAGTGCCCATACATAGCAATTTAGAAAGAAGGAATTTAAAAAAAGGAGTGGTTGCATTTTAGCATAAATCTTGAGTCCAGTTTTTTAAGTTATATTGTCTTTGAACCTGATATTACTGTATATTTGACAAGTGTGTAATTTTAAAGCATTTCATTTCTAGTTTAGAAAATACTTTAAAGAGGGCCTCCCCGGTGGCGCAGTGGTTAAGCACTGAGTTGTGGAGCTGATGGCAGTGGCCAGGAGAGTTCAACGTTGAGTTTGACTCCTGGCCTGGGAGATTCCCACATGGCGCGGCAGACCTCTCCTGCCTGGTCCGCTGCTCCCCTCAGTAGTGTACTTCCGTCGATCTACCTGCTGTGCCCCACTCTGTCTCTGGTGAACCCTCTCGCCGCCCCACACCTGTAACCAGGCTTGTATGCATAAATAAATAAATCTTTAAAAACAGAAAAGAAAAAAAATATTTTAAAGAAATCATGTGGCAGAGTGCCAAAATTCAGTGTACTCAAAATGGGTTAACTTTTCAAAACTAGAGAACAGATATAGTGAAAGCATTTTGAGATTTCCCCCAATAAAAAAGAAGACCAGAGAAACTAGGGCAAGAAGATAACCAACAGTGTATTTGCAATATACAGCCGGACCTGATCTGAATGAAGAGAGTCAGGCGTCTCTTCTGCCAGGAGCACTTAACTCCCCACAGCAGGAAGAGGCCCAGCAAGTGGGCATCTGTGGCAGGGGAAGAGCACCTCCGCGGTGGGGTAAGAGCAGCAGCCCTTCTGCCCCCCGGGGCTCACAGAGGACAGGTGTGGGGGCCAATGCAGGCAAGCCAAGAGAACAGTGCCTGTCTCCCTTCTGCACCAAAGGTGCAGGATGGACGCTGAGTGTTAAGAAAGTGTCTCAACAAAGAAAGGCTGGAAGTCCAGGAGACCCCGAGTTTGTGTTAACGCAAAGACTATCTGTCCTGACTCCTTTTAGCATCATCTCAAACATGGTTATAAGGGAAAGAGAATAAAAGGCTGAGGACTGGACTAGAGATGCTAGACACCAGCTGTTTAAAAACAACAGCCAAAAGCTATCTGCATGCAAACATTTTGGTCCGGACAATACCGTATAAAACAAGGAGTTAAAAGCTGGTAAAGCCGGGATAAAAGGGTGACTTTAGGGTTATGGTGAATGGCCTAAGAATCAACTTCTTTCAACATATGTTCTCTGACCGGAAAAATAAGGATAGTCAGTTGGGGAAAAAAAAAAAGTATTTGTCAGGGAGAATTCGTTTTGGAGAAACTACAGTAAAGGTACTAGGGGATGTGGTAGCTACCGGGATAAGGTGCCAGACACCTTCAACCAGGACCCCATTTCTTTACATTTTCCTACCGGTGCCAATTATTCAACAACTACCTTATAACCAGGTTATAAAAATGTCTTTGGAGCTAAAGGGGGCGGGGGCAGATAGAACCCAGAGGAAAACATCTCACACACTTCAGCAATTCTGAGATGGACAAGGGGCAGTGGATGATGGATTTGTTATTTGAAAAAATACAAGCCTAAAGCTGACACTGATGTCAAGATTCTAATTCTGGGGAAGAGAAAATGTATTTTAAAAACTCACCAAGTGCAAAAGGAAACACAAAGAAATCTTAAACTTCAGAGTTTTAATCTCAGTAGTAGTAACATTGATACTGCAGTTTTTAAACATGTATAAGGAAATACACATAATGAGCAAATAAATAAGAGACAAAATAAGGGACTACAAATGTTTTTAAAATTTAGTGTTAAATTTAAATTAGAAGTAACAAATTGAACTTATAATTAAAAGAAATTCACTTATTTTCTTGTTCTATATACTGAAAGAGTCTAAAGAAAGAGTCTAGAAGCAACAACATAAAGAAATGAGCTTGCCTAACCCTGGGGTCTTGATTGTAAGAAGGGCTGGGGCTCCGTGGAGAAATAGTTGACCTTGGTTTGAGGCAGGAAATTCTACGGTGAGCCAATCTGGTTGCAGCAGAAAGAAAAGTAGCATCAAAAAAAAATGATAGGAAATTTTGATTTAGGGAGCACTCCCCCAAACATGGTATTAAAGGGGGAAAAAATTAAGCATTTACTCTGACTTTTTAGAAAGAACTGTAAATCCCCACAGTTGATAAGGGGAAGTTCACCTTTATGGAAGAAAATCAGCTAACTAGTGCAAAGAGAATAGAGAATGATTTAACAATGGATTCTAGCAGAGACCAAAGGATGCTGAACCCTTCACGTGAGAGGCTGCGGAGAGCAGGGCAGCCACGTGGCACCGAAGTCTTACTCAAGTACATCTGCTATTTATGAGAGACCTGCAGTCACCCCGGTCCTCCCAAGGCGACACAATATGAAGTAAACACATCAATGAAGACGCGGTTTTATCCATGGTCTTACCTAAATCCCACCTAGCCAAGACCTATACAGACAGGTCTATGTGCACAGCAAACAGGGGAGGGGAGAGGGAGAGAAAACAAGGAAATCTGTCAAAACATGAACAACTGTTGAACCCAAGCGGTACTCATGTGGCTGTTCACTGCGTTATTTCAGCTTCTTGTGTATTTGAAGAAAAATTTCATTCCAAGAAAGCATAAGAGGAAATAATGTTGAAAAAGTTCCTTAAGAGATTCTGATCATTGAGTTTGACAAATTTGACTCTCATCTATGGGAGAATTAGTTTTACTTCAAAAGTGAGCAGCAGAATTCCTGCAGAAAGCACCCACAACAGAACGCCCTGCGCGGTACTTTTTCATTCAGTTAACATTTTTATTACTTATTCTAGAATTGCAGAATTGCTTTATATGAGAATGATTATGACCTGCTTCTCTTAGATCAAAGAAAAACTACTCAAGCTTAGAAATCTTGCTCCGCTAACTTAAAAAAAAAAAAGACTAAGACATTTACTCAGCCCATTTATTGAATACTACAGATGGGTCAGAACAAGCAGGACGCGGGGTGAGGCCAGTGGGGACGGCACCGCATTTAGAAAGCAGGGAAGGGAACCCCCTGCAGAAAAGGGGCCTCCTGGTTCAACATTCTCACGAGCAGCCAGTCAGTGATCAGGATGCCCCGATCATTGGTGAGGCAGCTTCTGACGGGCTCATGTTTTGTTGAAGAAAGGACTGCCCATCCCTAAGAAGCGCCACCCACGGACAAGTGGCTCCTGGAACTGACTCAGAAGAGCAGTGAGCCGAGGATGGGGTTATATTTTTAGGATGGTTCTCACTGTGAAGAAAATCACACTACTAGTCAGAAAGAGCCAGAGGCAGAGGCAGAAAGGACCATCTGGTCTGTGACCCTGAGCAGTTTTATCTAGAGCACTGAAGGAGAGCAGTGGGGGTGGGCCATGGTGCCAGCTATGGGGGTGGGGGTGGGGGAGGGCCCCAGCTTCTAGCAGGTCTTCCATGAATTAGCTACATAGTCTCAGGTAAGTGCTGCTAACTCCTGGGTAAAATGGGGGAAACAGCAAGTGTCCAACCTCCCGAGCGGTCAAGAAAATCAGGTGAGAAGAAAATCAGGTGAGATCACGTGAGGAGAGCACCTTTATGAAAGTGCGGTTTCAATGTGATAGATTAACAAGGGGTGGGGTAGTTCCAAATTTAGACGTCTTCAGAATGTGAAAATGTTTATTTACTCTTTCATGATTAAAAAAAAAAATACTTGATTTGAAAACAAATCAGTACCAAACCTAGGACTGGGTATTGGTTATAAAAACAATGTTGAGCTCTCCTCTATGAAACCCACACTGCACCCATCTTTCTTTGAGGGGCTGACCCCCGTGCGCAGTTTGGGCCCCCGGGACAGGCAGCTCCTGTGCAGGCCCTTTGTTCCGGACCTGGGAGGGACAGAGGGTAGGAAGCAGCATTTAGACACTTGAAAGCAATCTGATGTGTTCACTTATGTCTTCTGAATCTAATTCAGACCCGAACTTTATGTCTTAATTTTTTTCATTTTGCTATTCATTCACTTTATTGCAACTGATGGCAGTATTGGTTTGTGAGCAGGTAAAACAAAAAACTAAAGAAAAAACGGAAGATGGCCCTTCATCACAGGTAGTTTTCATTATTTCATGTTCTTCAAACTAGGTGGCATGTTCATGACTCACCCTAAAATTTACGAGTATCTCTCATTAGAATCAATATCTTCACAAAGTGGTAATTAAAGAGTGGGTAGAGCCAAATCAATCTGAAAAACACACCGTGAGGTAACTAAAATTAATTAATATTTTATTCATTTGGCTTTATTATTGGACTAGAGAATAACTCCACAAAGGAAGAGACTATTCCTGTCTTTTTACTGCTTTATCTCAGTACCTAGCAGATCTCCAGGAAGACAGATGTTAATGAAAATAAAAAGAAAACAACCGAAAAGACCAGGCCTTCGGAAGTTGGGGCTCCTTCGGAAGTTGGCTCCTGCGTGGCCAGAATCCGGCAGGGCTAGAGACAGCAGACAGAGCTTCTCCAGTGAAATAAAGGAGAGAATGAATGAAGAAACAAGTGAACAAAGAGGAGCACTGGGCCACAGCTAGAATTTAAAAGACTACAAAAGCTCTTCACACTCTAACATATTTTAGTATTTACACTACATAAATTTTATTGTACTGTTATTATTTAAACTGAACACTATCAATTCTTCTACGGTGAATACAATGTGAATAGTAATGCTTAAGATAAAAAAAAAACAAATAAACTAGGAATTCTAAATGGCTGAAAAACTTGGAAAACTTGAGTTCTTTTAATTTTAAAAGTAATTCAAACAGCCCTCCCTAAACACACACACCATTTCCAATGGCTATAGCTAGTGGGTGGGTATCTACAGCAAAGGAAAGAAAATATCTAGGGAGAATTTAGTAATTGTGATATTCTCTTTTCCTTCACAATAAAAAAAAAAATCCTGTCTCAAATTTACAATAGTTTTTTTCTAGCTTTTTGGAAAACCTCATGTTTATTCAATCAGAAAAGTAGTTAGGCTAAAACTACTTACCCAACCCTCAAATTTTCTAAGCCTGGAGGAGCTGAATCAGATTCATTTTTTAATATCAGAAGCCATATTTCATACACAAATGAAATGACTCCTAATCGGCAGAAAACATCTATGCTGAGATGTGAGGATAAGCAGGAGTCTGCAATCTATCTTTACTATCATTTAAATGTTTCAAGAAACTCTGCCAAGCCCAATGAATAGCATAAGGTATCAGAATTTAATCTGTCTTCCTGCCCTGTTCTCCAGGAGCCAGGAGAAAAATTTAATAAAGTGATTCAGTCAGAGAAATTAAGGTTATAATGAAATTTAATCAGTGAACTCTCTGGAGCCTGATGGCTTTATGATGCTTTTGAATAAACAGCTGTCAGCACCCTTAGCATTTGTTTCCTTTCAGATGGAGTATCTTCTAACAGGGCAGTCTTCTATGAGCAAGGTTACAAGTTTATCACCCCAACCCTTAATGACGGTCAGAGGGAAATCAGGTTGCAAGATATCTGGGCCTCACTAATTTGCACAAGTTTAATGTGGATTGTGTATTCTGAAGTGCAGATGTGTAAATATGAGCATGAAGGGGCCTCCCTGGTGGCGCATCGGTTAGAGGGCTGCGCTGTGGAGCTGTCAGCAGCTTGTGATGTGAGTTCGACGCCCAGCCGGGGAGAATCCCACATGGCGCGGCAGACCTCTCCTGCCTCGCCCACTGCTCCCCTCAGCAGTGTATTTCTGATCTGCCTGTTCTGCTCCCCACTCTGTCTCTGGTGAACTCTCACGCCGCCCCACGCCTCTGGACTGTACCCCAGCTTGAATGTATAAATAAATCTTAAAAAAAAAAAAATATGAGCATGAAGGCTGACGAAAAGATCCAAATGGCAAAACCACTCCCTGCTCTCATTCAAGCAGAGGAATACAGAAGACTCAACACCTTAATCTCTGGGCACTACATATATTAAATCCAACTTCAAATAAAAGGCTGTGCAAGGTGATTTGTTTTTCTTTTTCTTTTATAAAAATTGTTTAAAAATACACAAATGAACATACCCTTTCATTTCAATCTTATGACCCTGTAGATGTGAGATAGCTATGAGATTCCACGAGGGCAAATTAATGGGCTATTGCCATATGAACTAAAAATATTTTTAAAGTTAGTAAATGAAGCACTTCATTCATTTAGATCCTACTGATTTGCAATTGTTGATTATTTACAAGGTCTAAGCTTACCATTTGCACTTTTTAAATAAAAATTGTGCTAGTGAATCAATGGGTAAAAAAATATTAGAAGAGTAAGACATTAAACCATCTTACACAGCAACAATATATGGACACCATTCTCAGCAATCATTAGAGCCAGTTTCAAAGATCTAAATGTAAAAATGCAGCTAATACTGTCTAGCCCAGTCCTTACTAGTGTAAGTTTTAAAAGCATGAACAAGAAGAACTGTTGTTTTTATGATGTTCTATAATTCCAACATTTCATTAACTAGAAACAAGCTTAGTTTTAATTTAATCCACGCCCAGCCAGGGAGAATCCCACATGGTGCGGCAGACCTCTCCTGCCTCGCCCGCTGCTCCCCTCAGCAGTGTATTTCTGATCTGCCTGTTCTGCTCCCCACTCTGTCTCTGGTGAACCCTCTCACTGCCCTATGCCTCTGGCCTGTACCCCAGCTTGCATGCATAAATAAATCTTAAAAAAAAAAAAAGCTGCCACTGTTAACCTCCCCACGGGTCTCTCACCCACGTCTGTTTCAACAGCCCAGGACCAAAAAGCTGGGGCAGCTTCTCCTCATGTCTCTCTGCTCCACGTGCCCCCTCCAGGTCTCCTTCTGGCTCCCCATCCTCTTCAGTCCTTCCCCAGGCTCCTCTCCAGCTTCCTCTCCTCCCTGCTCAGCTCCACCCTCCCTTGGGTGGGGCAAGGATCCTGAAACCTCCCC